>JANSTT010007668.1:10355-77043 GCA_026745375.1 Platyura marginata
AAAGAAATATAAATGTGTCAAGTTGGTTTCCTATTCAAACATCCCCCCCCCCCCCCCCCCCAAGGCACATTACGAACCGATTATGATTATGAACATTTCAAAACTCTAGCTCAACGCGTTTTTGAGTTATCGTGTTTACGAGCGAGTTAATGAGCGGCGAACGAGGGAATCTAAGTACGAACATTTTTTAAATTCAAAAAGATCTTTTCGATGCGCAAGCTTCGCTACTGATAATATTAAAAATTCTCTATTAAATTGATTCATGTTGGTTTATTTTAAATATTTAAATATATTTTTAGTCAAATTGAATTTAGAGTGTATGTGAGTACCTACAAGTATACATAGATGCTTTTTGATATTAATTAAAACTATAGAGAGAATTTAATTTAATTAATTCTATTTAGATAGATACTAATTATTATAAAACTAGTCAAAATGTACATAGTTAGTATCTAAATTTATAATTGAAAACATGCGCCCCACTGCTACAAAAATGTTCATTTGATCAATTTTCCAATCAAAAAGCTGATTTCGAGAAATTTAATGTTCCAAAAACCTTTTCCATGTTACTATACATATACAATGGAGTTACATACGTAGATAGAATATATAGATATATATATATATATATATATATATATGTATGTGTGTAGGTATAATAAGTATATAGACAGACAGGTAGATGTTTTTGTATATATACTAGTTATAGGCAGTAAAGATTTACCTACTTACCTTTCTGACACCCATTGCAAATTTTTTCTTTCAGTTTTTCCACCATTTTTTTTTCTTCTTCTATTTCATCCTATTCATAAAAAATCGACAACACGTACATCAGGTGAAACTTCAGAAAAATAAAGACAAAAACAGCAGGATGTCATTAAATTCCTTTTCTGTGCTATCGTCGCGGATATTTTCCCACATTGTTTGGTATGATTTTTTCCAATTATTTCACAAAAAACTTTTCTATTTTTTTTTTTTTTTTTTTGTTGTTGGTTGATTTCGAATTTTTAAAAAATATTGCCCATCTCTTCATGTATGGTGTATAGGCGGATCGGTATAATTCGAATGGTATGGTTGAGTAAAGGTATAGCTACTGTATTGATATATACTCTCGTAGATAGAGTAAATAAAGATTATATCTATTACCTTACCTTAACTTACTTGAACATATATGTATGTAGGTAAGATTAGTAATGAGGGGGTAAATATATAAGCCAAACTGAAAATCGGATAGATTGTCATTTAGTGAAGGGTGATTTAAACCAATTATGTTGGATATAATAATGTTTATTCAATAGACAATTATAGTACCTACCTATATGTACGGTACGTACATATATGGCGAAATATTCATACCTAGACATGTAAATCAAACAATGATAAAATCAAAGATGAAATACCTCAAAGAAAAGCACCCCAACTAATTGATAATCTAATTAATTAAATCGTATATAATGCTCCTAATTATAATGTGAATGACTATAATTTAATCATGTGAATTGTGAATTAATGGTGTCAATAGGGAAATTGTAATTTAAATACATGAAAGCAATTGAAAGTTTTGGGCTTAGACCAGAAGTTCGTGATTTGTTTTATATACAATATCTGGGAAAGTGACCATTTGGTATATTTTGAAAATTTTGCTATATGAGAAACTTTCAATTTTACAAAGAAATTAATTATTTCTCGTTAGCTATAAGAATTGCAACAATGGTGTCAGGTGAAAGAATTTCCATTTTTAATTTCAGTCTAATTAAATTATATTTGAATTTATATTTCCCTTCATTGTACTATGGAGAAAACATGTCAATAGCAGTCACACTCGGTTTTTGGTATTCTTATTGTTGCAAAAACTAGCCATTTGATTTGTTGTTTGGGGACGTCTTGTTTGGACGTCTGTCTAAAATGCCTTAGTATTAAAAGTGTCATTAGTGGGTTTGAGTCATTTCAGATTTGGAGACCATATAGTTGCCCGGTGAATTTATTGTCTGGCATGAAAATAGTCATTCACACATAGTTAGTACATAAATCCATATTTACATATTATACAATGTACGTATAACAATAATAAATTCTTATAATCCTGGACATTTTCCGTTTTTCTTAATTTTCTTCTTTCTATTTTTTTTTTTTTTTTTGTAGTTTGAGTTTTGATATAATTACAACACGTATTTGGAGCATTACGTGTTAAAGATTTATATCTGAAAATTTGCGTTACTTCATTTACGAATGTTCATAAAATTTAAGGATGCTCTATGGGTAGATTTTCTCCTCATAATTATATAATCACAAAGTACGATTGAAGTTAAGTGCCCCAGTATCAGAGAGCAAACCCAAAAAAAAAAAATTTAAACTTTATATACTGACATATACAAAATGTCTGGATATAATAATGTAGTTTTCTATTAAAAATGTATCAGTTTTCGCTCTGTACTACATTTCAGATTATGAAGTTTAAGCTATTAAATGAAAATTTAATATGTGAACTCAAGTCACGTGCTGTCTTATGGGGAAACATCGATTCTAAACTTTTTGAAGTTTTTGACTTATTCATATGGATTTGTGCTAATATAGAATGCCACTGGAATTTCAATTATTTTTTATAAATAAATGTAGCTACCTTTGCAAAAATTGTATGAAATAGTAAATTTTCTTTTAGTTATCGGCATTCATGTTTAAAATTTATAAAATATTTTACTGTAAAAAGTTAGAAAACTAGGTTTTATCTAGTGCAGGAAAACAGGAAATTAAAAAAAAAATATTTTAATGGTTTAGTAATCAATATTTGGATTACGTATATTCAGTCTTGTAATAAAAATCACCTTTAATTTGATGAACAAATGATTGACTGGAAAAAAAAAACTGACAATTTTGCGAAATTTTAATTTTAATTGGTGACGAAATAAAAATATTTCTTTTTGTTAAATTTACAAAAATAACCTAAAATAAGATGCCAAGAAAAATAGAACAAAAAGATAACATTTTTTCATTGTGAAGAACTAAAAAAATTCTGGATTTAATCATCAGTCTCAAAAACCAAGAATGCATACGGATTTTCCTAGCTTTCAGTTGTGTGGTTGGGTGAATACATTTCTCAATGAAAATTACGTACCTTAAGTTAAGAGCTTTAAGATTGAAAACTTTTAAGTACACATATTTACTGCAACTTTCAATTAAATTAGAGTTTAGTTGTAATTTCTATATCCCCGCCGTATGATCAAAGGGTATTATAATTTTGGTACAGAGTTTGTAACGCCCCTTAATACACATTGTAGAGAAACATTTTTAACACAATTTTTTTAGTGAAATTCTCGAAATATCCTTGTCTGATCGTCCGTGATCATGGTTCCGACTAAACGGGTGAAGCTAGAAATTTGAAATCTTTTGACAGTTATTTTTGCAGCATATCGGACAAAGTATAGGGTAGGCTGTGATACTTAGACCTATAGTTATGAGCCTGCAATCAATATTATGTCATTTCTAGGGTTCATTTATATTGTACAGACGACACATATAATACAGTCAGCGTATTGTCTATCACTTCTATTAATTTATTCGAAATGTAAAATTAGCTCCACTAAATAACAAGATTTCAACTAATTTTAAATAAACTAAAGGTGAGAATAATTAAATTAAAATAAATAGCAATTAATTTTAGTTTTATTTATCTAACTCAATTCCCGTTGTATCCATACATATTATACGCTTTTGTTGCAACATCGCTCAGAGAAACCTTCAAGTGCAATTAGAATTTTACTTAGCAGCAATTAATGTAAAGTGAATTTGCTTGTTTCTTTACTTTTAAAAAGTAATTTTACGCTTTACACTTAAAAAGCAGGTTAATATCAGCATAATAATAACTAAAGTTTCAAAGAAGAAAGTGTAATTGCATTTTGTTGAATATGAAATCTCTTTAGAAGGAATGATAGAATTTAATGACTTTGGCTAAAGACCAAAACCAAATTAAACATTTTGTTAGATTCAAATAGTTGATTTTGCCATTGTTACAACTTTTCCAGTAATGGCGTAATTTTATAATAAATAGTAATACCGAAAATACTAACAATAAGAACAATAAAATAAATAGTTTTGTTTGTGTTGAAACAATAAAGATAATGGTATTTTAATTAGTAAGTTAGCCTTGCAACGTTTATTATATTAATAATATAATAAATTAAATTTTATATAATTAGCGACGGCATAGGGTAAAGTATAGATTGAAATATCTTCATAGAAAATTAAAAAGGATTTTTTAAGGTATCCAATTCAATTTTTTTTTTAATTTTTATATTTTAATTTATGTTTTAAAAGTGAAAATATTCCACAACCTAATTATATTTTATTTTTACCAAAAATCTATTAAATTTCCCTCAAAAATGAGTCTTAGCTTATTAACATCGGCCTAGCGGTTTCGAAGTTATGATTTTTTGATATTTACACTACATTTTATAAATAATGATGATCGAATTAAAAAAAAATTCCATCAAAATATCTCAACTTTTTCGCCATGAACGGAATTTTAAAAATTTGAATTTTGGAAAAAAATTTATTGTTCTGTGTAATTCGCGACAGCAACGAACAGTAGTGTAAGAGGTTTTCTGGTAAGGTCAACGTCGACTGATTTGAGCTTCTTCAGAAACAATAAGTATTTTTAGTTTATGAGTTTTATTGAAAGAATGTAAAAACTATATACAAACAGATTCTAGAGATACAGTGTTGATTAAACTAATTTATTGCATGGAATTCTTTGACGTTTATAAATGGATTTTCTACATATTTACTACACAACATACATTACATTACATTACACTTTAGAAAATTAAACATTTCTTTTGTTAAACATAAATTGCACACAACCAGGTAATTGATCAAATCTGATTTCCGTACAAAATGTTACCCTCTATACCTACCTATATCTATCATTTATCTAACAAAATCCGATGCCCCATGTACCATATACATCATATATACTTCCCCATGGACTTTTCAAACTTTATTTTTGTATCTCTAATCGCTGTTGAGTTAATTGTTTCTGCAACATTTTGAAAGACGTGCCGAATAAAAATAAATACGTGCAAATACAAAGGAACGTTCAAGTAATTACTTGGATATTTCTGTAATACATCGTAGTCACGTTTTGCATGCTCTGAGTGGTCATTTCTCCTGGGCACTGCCCCCCATAATGAGAATGGTAAAATATAGAAAATGTTCATTTCGACCGCAAAGCAGTCGTCGTAATTAGAGACAAAACGAAAAAATAATTGCACCAAAAAAAAATTTATTGTATAGGGGAGGAGATTAGCGTTGTATAAAGGAAAAGCTAAGCGTATAAAAATAAGACAGGAGGGGAAGAATATTTGTTTTCTTTCAAAGATTTTTTTTTTCTTAACGAAATTATGTCTTCCTAAGAATTATAATTATTCCAAATCCAAAATAATATTAAATTAAAAATATTTTGTTAGCAGCGTTACCGTTAATATAAATAATGGTACAACAAGGATAAGATCAAAAATGATGAAGGAACATTTTCGACAATTTATCCTGTCATTTAGTAAAATTTAAACATGTGATCTTAAAATATAATTGATTGACAGCTGAATTAGAGTTTGGTATTCAGATGGCGCAGTCGGTTCTCGTCGACTGGACGCCATATTTAGAAATATCAACAACAAAAAACTATTTTATAAGATTAATTTCTATAATTTTAGCTCATATATTTAATAGTTCATATATTTAATTATAAAAGTAACAAATACTTTGATTGATTTTGTGTGTTGAGATAACTTATGAAAAAAAAAATCATAACAAAACAGATAATTGATTTATAAGCAAACGGCAGCACCGATAAATCCGGCCACACTGGCAACTCTAATTAATTTTTTTGTGAGATAACAGATGACAGTCGATTTTAATATGTCCTAAGCGAAAGGTTAAAAATGAAACAATTAGAAATATGGGAGTGCGTTGCGCGAGTGATTGAGAAACAAAGGATTTTACTGTTTTTAAGGAAGAAACCAATTAAACAACGGAATATGTTTGTTTTTTTATGATTCTTTTTTGTGCAAATTATAGTCATTTCAAATGTGTGACTTTCTTTTAAATAATTGACCATAAATATTGTCTTATTAACTATTTCGGTGAAAATTACTGCAAACTTAAATTAGTTGTATGTGCATTTTATATCGTCCATTTTTTATTCTTAAGACCACTACAGTACCAGTTTGTAGGTCGCTGAGGATCTATGAAAATTAAGTATGTAAATTATGTATTTGTGTCGGGGTCACCAATATGGAGAAGCATCCCTGTCTTCATCCATTTATATTGACATAGTGGTGAAGATAGTTTTCGAGCGTGTATTATAAATTAAGAGTTGGGGTACATTTCTAAAATATAGCAAATAATAAGCTTTTCTGGAATAATTTTTTTTTTTTTAAAAAAAGAACAAGTTATAAATGTGCTTCAGATAAAACGACGATACAAAAATATTTTATTGAATTACGCTGCTAAAGATACAAAGCAAATATTTATAAAACGTTTTGTCATGTATCTTTATTGAATTTTGTTAAAAGTTAACAGCACACACCAAGTAAAACCCTTTTGGTTTTGTTTGCTTTTCGTTGAATGAATCTTAGATATCCGTACAAGAACATCGTTCACTATTCCCTCAATTTTTTCTCTTTTTTTTATTTATTTTTTTTTTGTGTGTAGTATGTGTTCGGTTGCCAATAAACGATTAAACTTTTAAAATTTAAGTGAAGCTTTAAGCGAAAAAATGTTTCACTGAACGAAAAACTATACATTGACCTATAACGTTAAAAACTAGGGTGCGAGACTACCCCCCATACCCATATATATAGCAGATGTATTTCAAAGCACAGATTAGATTAGATTTTGGGGCTTTGGTGCTAATTTAAGGTTTTTGCTATGCACCCCCCAAAACTTGTATAGATACTATATCCATACATACATGTGATATGGATAGGGATTGCTTCTTTTTTTTCCCCAGCAACCCTAAGTTATTTTATTTGTATCCCTTCACGCGTAGGATGTATTCGATCATCAAAGATTTATTAAAAGATTGATCTGTGGGGCGTAAATTGGAGGAGTATACTTAGAATTGTATAGCATCGAATTGAAATTGATGTAAGTGTTCGGCTCACTTAAGTTGGCGTTACAAGTTATTTGCATATCGCCATAGGGAATTATTAGTGGATCAACTAGTTTCAGGTCAAATGCACTTAAAAATAGATTTTGTTAGTACACAATATTTGTTAAATTACACAGATTTTGTTTTTGTTTCATTGATAGAAATTTTTTTATTTAATGAAATCCTTTTTGTTACCTAAACTTTGTTACTTAACTCTTAGTAAATAAAAATATTTGTCATATTGAGGAAATTATACACTAGGGTGAATTTTTTTTTGTATGGTGATTTTTGGATTTTAGCCCGAGCCCTCGGATTGAAAAACTTGCATTGTTCTTCATTTTTACCACTAAAATTCAAAAGTGCAAAGATTTTAGAAAAGTCCGATAATTTCTAAAGTAATTATTCGATTGTAACATCTAATGGCCTAAATTGTAGGTATTTAGATGGGCTATAAATGCACATTAAAAATCTATTTTTAAAAGAAAAATCGCACAATGTAAAAAAAAAGTTGTTTTTTTTTGATAATTGTTAGTATTTTTTTTATATCATTCCTTTTGCTCTTCTAAATATCCTTTAATTTAATCTATAGAATAATAACACAGAATAATTTTTGTCCAATCAAAATTTTTTGGCGTCCAAATAGCATGGTAAAGGATTTATTGTACTAAGACACTGGACAAATTATTTTGACTTGATCATTCCAATGAAATCATTTTGACGTTGTGTAGGTAGGTACTAATGTTCAATGTTCAACCTGTCAAAACAAAAATTCAATTCTCGCAAAAACTTGATTTTCCCAATTATTTTATATACCTACTTACGTATATATATTGTAGTTATAGACAATAACACGAATCACTAAAATAACAAATACAAATTCTGATTTGATTGCTCTGCATCACAAAAATAAATTTAAACAAAACGAAAATAAACTTATCCCTGACACAAAAATCGCAATAGAGATACCTAATCCGAAATTTAAAATAACTAATATTGATTAATTCAATGAGATTTTTAACCTAGGTTCAGTTCAGCCAGCATTTTAACGATTTGTTTGTGCCTGGTTTAGTGGAGTTTCTTTTATGCTTTTATTTTATAGAATTTCTAAGCATTTTTATTTTTATATATTTTATGTATGTATTTGAAAACGTGGGGTGTTCTTTAATATATCCGTAGTTCACTCAATCCTGCCAGTTGCACGCGAGCTTTCACTAAAGAAAAACGCAAAAATATTACGGAAAGATAAACAGTGTACGTATTGGCATGTAAATATCAAATTAGGAAAATAGCAAAAAAAATCAAAAAAAAATAGAAAAGAAAAGTTATTGAAATACAAAAAAAATCTGATTCACGTCGGGACTAGAAAAAAATTTGTTAATTTGTTAAAACAACGCAAAAAAAAGAGTTGTTTTTTTCATTTCAAGTGATATACGATGAACTTTAGACATAAATTGTTTCATAATTTTATATTTTATTTTGTACTACTATTTAAAGTAGAAACATTAATTGCACGTGAACCGCCTAGTGTTACAATTCCAAGTCAAGGAACTTTAGTTGGTGCCTATATGAAAATGTTTCGAACGCAATTGATTATTGTTTATTTGGGTGTTCCATATGCTCAATCACCGATCAATGAACGACGTTTTACGCCGCCAGTTGTCGATAAATTACCAACCTGGGAAGGCATTCGAAATGCAACGAAATTACCGGCAGAATGTTGGTCGGACACAAGAAAACCGGCCAAATATCATGAGACGACATTTATGAAATTAATTGGCGTTCCATTGAAGAAAAATAATTCTCTGTTCAATGAGGATTGTTTGTTTTTGAATATTTACATTCCAGAAGGTATGTTTGTACAATAGTTGTCTACTTCACTGTGGTTGTAGTTATAAATAGGGCTCGTTCAAAAAAACATATACATGGACAAATACACGCACGCACGCAAAATGATGTAAAATCAAATATTACACAAATTACATTTATGATTGTATTTTAGAAATTTAATTTTTTGTTATTTTCTTTTAATTTGTATTTATCGCTTGTAATATAAGCAATACTTAACCATCTTTTAGCATAGGGAGGGAGTCAATATTTGGACTTCACATTAATCTCGGGTTATTTATTGCTGAAAAATGCAATTATTCAATTCCATGATTCCTAAACTTTTTCTATACAATTTAACAAGTAGAATCCGAACCACTCGGCCTTCATACCCACAGAAAATGTTTTTTTCCTCCGATACCTAACGATTTATTGTTGTTCAACCAAACAGACCTTAGTGCCTCATTTAAGTCTACCGATATGATTTGATTTTAAGAAAAATCTCTAGTCTGATATCCCGATTTTAACGTTTAAGTCCAGAATATTCAAAACTAGAACTTTAAGATGTCTTTTGATCATACATATAAATATATAGAACAAAGAAAATTCCCTATAACATCCCCCAATCCCAATTCATATTTAAGTAATAAGGTGGCGACCAATTGTTATACCTTTTGTTTCTCGTGCATATCTTATCACATTATTACTCCTATAGCAAGATTTATTTTATTTTTTGCATAACCCCCCCAGTTCGGATTATATTCAAAGTGGAATACGAACCATCCGTCTTAGGACAAACACAAAATTTCTCTACAAATGTAATCGCCTTAGTAGCTTTGTTCGGACTGAGTTTCGAACACAAGAACTTATGTCAAAAAATGGTTGTCCCTTTATCAAGATCTAATTCATTGATAATAGAATGAAACATAAAATTTCTATTTAGGTTAATATTTATCAACCAAAACAAACCTGGCCCAAAGGGAAATGGGAAATTCCTATAGAAGTTATACGTACCGAAATTTTTTTTTTCTGGCGATTTTTATCTCTACTTTAATTATGTAGTATTTGGTAAAAACAAAATAAATACAGGACACAACTACTTGAATTTATGGATATTTCTTTTTTATATACCGAAAAAAAAACTGGGCTTCATCAATTAAAAAGAGGGATAGCTTTCCACTCTTTTAGGTCACTATAGGCACCATTTCGTATTATTTTATATTATGACGTTGCGTGATATTATATAATTTAGCTTAAATTTGATTTAGTTTAAATATTTTTTTCTTTAAAAAAAAAAAAAAATATAAAAATGAATAATAATTCCTAATGTACCTACGATACGGAAAATGCATAGAATAAATAATAAGAAGTAAATATTGAGAATAATTAGAGTGAGAAGAAAGATAACCATCAGTACATGGAAAAAAAATAAGAAATTTCATACCCAAATTTAGATCGCGTGCTTAAATATAATAATATCGATTTTGAGTAAATTTGCGTATAGTTTCCATATATTTTTATTTTGCTTTGCAATAAAATTTTGCTACTATCGCTCACATACATCCAAAGTAGTACATAATTTATACATTTAGATTACAATTAAAATTATATAGAAAAATAAAAGTTTTATGGTCAAGACAAGGACAAGCATGAAAATGCTATTTAATAATTTGGCAGAGAGAGGGCGGATTGTGGTTTTCCCCTTATTATTATATTCAGATTTTTGGGTTATATGTAGAATATAGAAGTTTGTTCAACCCGCGGCAATGAAAATTCTAGACGCCACAGAAATTTCTATTTATTTTCAACTATCAAATTCAAATTTTCAATTATTCCGAAAAACCGTCCCGTAACGGGTGCCATCTAGAAAAAATATCGGCTGAGCATGCGTGCTGAGCTGCACTAGATTTGTATAGTTTCGAGAAAAAAAGTGTATGTGACAATTTACGCACGTATTGTAGTACATACAATGTGATCTATTAAAAGGGATATTTTTCGTGTTGATTTTATCACACAAGCTTGGTGATAGTATGAACAATTACTTCACGGTGGCAACAACAACGCAGTGTTCCAAAAATGTATGAGTTGGGTATTTCTATATCCGTGATAAAGTGTTTGTAGCAGAAGGTCGGATTAAGTTGGTTAATACGTGTATATAAGTAATTATATATGTGTAGCTACCTAAATTAGCGAAAATTCGTGGGTTGTTTAATTGCTTTGGCATATTGTTACTTGACATTTTTACGAATTGTAAGTATTTATATTTATAATGAAATTTTGTATAGGAGGAATAACAATTTATTAATCTTATCGCGTTGACAAATTAATTGCGATTTTCGTTATAAAAACATAGATAACGATAATGACTAAAGTTTTTCACGATTTGGATGTGACAATTTGTATTGATTTAAAATCAACGGAAAATTTTTTCCGTTCATATAACCAATGATGAACATCAAGCCACCGTACATTATTTAACCACTAAATAATGTAACCTCAGTAGTGTTGCCAAGTCAGTGACTTTTTTCGATTAAATTTGGTAGATTTTTAGGTTTTTTATGTTTAAGTTGGCAGCACACACATATCGTATAACTCAAAGCTTTAATATAAATAATTTAATCTCTTAAACTTTCTAAAAACATTTCTGTGACAGTAAATCAATATTTGAAAAAAGTAGAAAACTTTCCTGTTGGCAACACTGCAATTAAATTAAAGCTTTTACTTTATTTATAATTATCCTTTACTTACGTAAAAAAATTTTAAATTTTTTAGATCCACCGCCCATGGAAGGATATGCAGTCATAGTTTGGCTTCATTCCGGTGATTTTTCCGGTGGAAATGCATCCGAACTTAATCCATTTCAATTAGTTTTCAAACAAAAAGTGATCGTAATCACGGTTGCATATCGTTTGGGAATTTTTGGATTTTTCACCAGCATGGATGGTGAGGCGCCCGGAAATTTTGGCCTAATGGATCAATCGGCCGCTCTTCTATGGATAAATCGAAATATTAAACTATTTGGCGGTAATAGTAAATCAGTTACAATAATGGGACATGGCTCCGGTGCAATAAGCACAAGTTTACATTTAACATCCGGTGAATGGTCGGCCGATTTATTTCATCGGGCTATCATCATGTCAGGCAGTTCGTTATCGTACACAGCTGTTCGTGATCCCAAATCGTATAAAGGTGCATTGGATAGTGTTGCATTGGCATTTGGTTGTTTCCGACGACCCACATCTGATCTGCTAGGCTGTTTACGCCGTGTCGATGCACAGATTTTAATGGAAGCAAGTCCTCTATTAGATTGGGGACCAATCATCGATGAAGGTCTAAGTAATACGACAATTCCGTTTGTACCGGACGATCCGAGGATATTATTTGAACGTGGTGATGGACGAAAGGTTCCGCTGCTAATTGGATTTACTAATATGGAGGATAGCTTAGACACGTTAATGTCCGATGTGATCGAGGAAGGAATTACAAATGATTTATATGAGACGATTATTAGTAACAGTGTTTCTAATGAATTGTCTGAAATTGAGGCAAACAACAATTCATGTGTGGGTGATAATAATGAGGCTGTTTTGGATGCACTAAATTTTGTATATAAACCATATCCGATAACAACTGATCCGCTTGTTTTAAGGGAACAATTGATAAAATTCATAATCGAAAGAAATTACGCATCACCATCATTGCACCTGGCAATGCTAAATAGTCGAACATCTGACACATACGTCTATAGATTTGATATAAAACCGAAAACCACATCAGTCAATGACGGATTACCAAATTGGTCGGGTGTACCGCATGGCTACGATTTAATATTTATTTGGGGTCTTCCATATTGGTTAACGATAGAAAATCAAACACAATGGGACAGTACCGACAAACGTGTATCGGACATTATAATGACACTTTGGGCAAATTATGCTAAATATACGGAACCTACAAAAGCGGGAGTGTACATCAAATGGGATAAATATACACCAGAAAATCATGGCGTATTGATAATTGATCGTTCGTTTAATATGAGCGATACCACCACAATGGACTATAAAGCCATACAATTTTGGAATCATTATTATCCGAAAGTTTTGAACTTTGCGTCGCAGTGCTGTAATTCAACAAATTCAGCGTTTACATTGAAAATTGATAGGCCAATTCGAAATTATCTGTGCTCCTTGTCGATAGGTATATTTTTGCTCAGTTGTTCTTTGTTATAAAATTAAAATTAAATTGTAATTTTCTTAATAATTAAGTAGCTATTTGAACAAAACTCAATTTGAATTTTTTAAATTAATACTTTTGTAGTAAAAAAAAAATATCGCAATGTAATTACACTTTTAGAGATATATTTTTATTAATTAGCATAAAAATTAAAAAAATTAAAAAAACTAATATACTCTCATTTTTGATAATCTAGCTAAGAAGATGGCAACACGTAAAAATCCTGACTTCCACTGACTAGCTATATAAAGAAAGCATAACAAATTCCTACATACGCGTGAAAGGGGTATTCTCAAGGAGGGAAGCGCCCGATGATTTTTAGGAGAGGTTATTTCGATAGAGAATTAGTTAAAGACAATTTAAAAAAATCGATTGATTGGATCCTCAAGACTACACGCAAATTAAAACTGAAGTTTATGTGCAACCATTGAAAACTAGTGAAAATAATGTGTGAAGAATAAATAAATAGTTTAGTGAAGTGAAGTGACAATATTTGTGCGTACAAAAAAAAACAATTTGTACGAATCTATATATCCGAGGTCTATTTTGTCGTTTAGTATTTATTTTGATTTTTTCAAAATAAAATTTATTTTCTTGATCGGATTTAAAGCCGAAACGTATGAATTCCAATGTCTCATAGTAAATAATATGTACTAAGATTACTGGAAATTATTGGAAATTTCCACTAATTGATTTGAAACGTTAAAAATATCAATTTCTAGATAATATTTATCAAATTCAAGGGAAAAAAGCTAACAACACAACTGAATGTTTCATATTTCATTACAATCCGTCCATTTAATTTTTAAAATGCTCATAATTGCAATAGTAAAACGTATGTCGATTCTGATATCGAAAAAGATAATCCGTATCACATGATATCACATATTTATTCATTCATAACTTTTGTAGTTTTTATGTTATTTCATTTTTTTCGATATTTCTATTTCTTTCTTTAAGTCTATTTCGCCTAGCCATTGTAAATTTTTTAAAATGGGCAGTAACATAAATCTATGAATGAAAACAATCTAATGGTGCGTGCGTACAAAGTGAAATGGATATATATATTTTACACTCGTACCGTAAAAGAATGAGAAGAATGGATAATAGACAATATGTACAGTACAATTGTACATCTACTACATATAATATAACTAATAGGTACTAAGATTTTAAATAAAAATTGAAAATTGGTTTTTATACCCGTGTGCCGTGTAATCGTAGCTTCAGTGGGTATTATAAATTAGGTACAGAGTTAGTAATTTAATTTGAATTTATTGATAAATAATAATGATACTGGTTGGTAGTGGTTGCCGGTTTTACATTTACATTAGGGTACAAAAAATTAGGACAATTTTTAATTTTATTGACTGATTAAATCATAGATTTTTAAATTTATTCTCTTAAATTTTCGAAGACGACCTCATGTACACCTATTTTTGATTTCATTGCATATATCTTTTTCTGTTTTTAAAAAACAAAAATTAATTTATTTTTCTCATTTAACAAAATTGTAAGTTTTTTTTTTTTAATGGGCTCCACATGGAACGAAACACAAATTTTGAATTAAATTTATTCTTATTTAGGGCGTTTTTATTTTTAATATGAAAAGTTTTATTCATTAAATTTAAGTTAACAAGGCAACAATTCTTCATCTAAAAAGTCTTTAAGGACATAACAAATCTTAGATCGAAATTTTTGTAAATTTATATTCCTATACATAGAGATAATTCTAGGAATTATATCAATCAAAATGTTACATATTTGAAGAGTTTGTCTGTTATATTGTGTAGGATGGTTCAATTAGTGAGTACTTCAATTGCAGACGTTATCGTTGTATTAATTTTTATCAATCTGATGATAAAAATTTCATAAAATTCCAGCAAATTCAATTCTTATTTTACTATGTATCTACTACTTATGCTGTAAAATGCTGTTCACGAAGCAATAAACAAAAAAAAAACACTTCAACTCGCTCAATGATATTCATACCAACCCTTAAAAATATTAGTTAGGCTCGGGCATTGACGTTGCGTGGATTTTATTTTTGCCTATGAAAAGTACCGTTGAAATTCTTACTATAATCCGCCAAACTCCATTAAATTGTTTAAATATTTCGATAAAGATAATCTTATTTCCAGTAAAATTTTATTTTCAATCTTTTTTGTTTTATAATTTTTTTTCGGTTTTTTAACAAAATATCGAAAAAATCATCAAAATATGCAATTCAAAACTAGGTATTCTGCAAGACAATTTCTCTATGGATAATTAGGCTTACAGAATACCCAGTTTTAAGTTGCATATTTTGATGATTTTCTCAATATTTTGTTAGAATAACGAAAAAAATTTATAAGGCAAAAAAGAAAAGAAATAAAATTTTCTTTAGAATATGATTATTTTTATAAAAATATTCCAACAATTAAGGGAGTTTGGCAGATTATAGTAGCAATATCAAAGGTACATAGTATAGGCAAAAAAAAATCCACGCTACGTTACTGGGCTCGGGCCGTAAAGTATAACATCAATGTGTCTCCTTATGACAAGGGAAAAAAACAAATTTTTTGGATAATTTGCAATTTTAATTAAAACTTTTTGACAAACACCAAATATACACAAATAAACGAAACCAAAACGACAAAACTCAAACTAAAATAAATAAATAATAAAAAAAATAAAAAAAAATAACAGGAAGAATGCACAAAGAATATAGAATGCTGGCTACCACTTGACCCGAGAATCGCTATATATGAACGAGTGTTGTAGCCTCACTTGCTAGTGCTGCTTACACACAATATAAATATAGAAGAAGAAGAGATAGAAGTGTGGATCTATTATACATTGCGATTTTTCTACCGCAGTGTGTATTGTAAAATTCCATGTACATACCAAGTACATTTATAGCTAAATTCAATTTGGTGACATCGAGGTTTGGCAAACACTTGAAAGAAAATCCGCAAGTATTTTTTTTTTCTTTATTGTTTGTCTCTCTCTCCATTTTTTATAATTTCACAAAAAACACTTTGCGAAATTTTATGTTTTTCAAATGGACAAATAATAAATTCCATACATGGTGATAGTTTCTAATGAAATTTCAATTGTTGGAACGAATTTCTTGTTGATCTCCAAAATACGAGTGCATACTTAGATCTAGATGGTTTTGGTTCGAAAGTAGAATGTGTGACGTAATATTACTAAATATATGTTGTGTAGATAGTTTTTCACCTACTTCCTTACCTACTTTTTTACTGACATAGAGGAGATATTCTTTAACCTGTTAACCGGGGAATTACATTTTCAACTCATTTCATAATGGAATTTTTTTCCGGAGGATGGGTTGGAGAGCGTAAATTGAAATTTAGCCGAAAAAAGTTCCCATTGTGAAACGAGTAGGAGCAAATTCCTCAGTTAACAGGTTAAAAATGTTCATGGCGAAAAAAGCTGTTATCCCCACTGGAAAAATCTTCCTCATATGACGAAATATTTCGTCTTCCCCGGGTAACAGGTTAAGAAAAGAAAAGTTTTACAAAATTTATTCTAGTTTTTTAAGGGTCAGGTTTACAACTTTTTCGGCGATTATAGAGAAATGTTTATTATTTTATTATCTATGACTTTGTGCTTATCCATTTTTTTCTCTACTCTCCAAGAAATCTCTGAGTAATATGTGAAAAAAATAGTTTTTCCCCTAGAGAGGCAAATTCGGTCAAACGAATCTGGCTTTTCGATATAGTGGACTCTATCTTCCATCTTTAAGACAGCGTTGCCCATTCTCACCAAATTTTGTAAGCTTACGCGGAATGCAGGGTATTTTATAATTGGCTATATTTTATTTATTTTTTTATGACATTTTAAAATAGAAAACAATTTTTAGAAAATTCTAATTTGTACATAATTAATTATTGAGAATGAATTTCAAGTTTGAGACTTTTTTAGGGGTGGAGTTATTGAGAAAGTTCGGTGCTACATATTTTGAGCTTATGTTCCCAAATTAAATACAACAACAAAATTTGTTCACTTCCGGCTTATTTATATTTAGCCTCTAGATGTTCAAGTCGATTGTGCTCAGCTTATAATAAAAAAACCAAGATTTTTTTCTTCTTTTTAGGTTGGAAGGAGCAAATGCAGTCTTACTATTCTTGCCGCACTAGTAACAGGTAAGGTTATTTCAGATTCTAATTTTACATAGTCTAGAAATCTTTAAAAGGCCTAGTCTTCAAATATTTACTAACATTAAGAAGGGCTTTATAGTAAGTCCTATTGGTGTGCAGAATTTCTGCACCAGGAAGATTTACGAACGTTTTTTCGACGGTTCCATCAGAAATTATTTTTTCTTTTGCAAATAAGGATATTCGTCGAGAATATATTTGATTTCTCTGCATACATCTGTCAAAATTGAATAATCCGTTTCTCGTTTATTGTTCAGGTACCTACTGATGCTTAATTATTTTTAATCTTCTGATTTCAAAGTCGATGCCGTCCAGTTCATAGGAGTTTTTTTAATCCTTCGTAAGCAAATATACTCGGCAGAATATATTCGCATGCATTATTCAATCTTTATTTATTCCTTATATGTATAACATGTGCTTGGATCAATTTTTTGTTGTTGTTGTTATTTTTTATAAAAATTAATGTCAATAAATGACAAAGACAAAATAGTTTTGTATTGTAATTGATTTTTGGGGTATTTGCATGCGCTCTGTTTAAAATATTACAAATCGTATTGTTCAATGGTAGAAAGAAAAGAAAATGAGTTAGGAAATTCAATTGAATAATACAATGTGCATCAAGTGCTATATAAACACAACAAATTATTAAAGAGAACTGCATTAGAAGGTAACTAGAGGTATATACAAATTATATCATCATAATCAACTCGTATTGCTATAAAATATTTCCATTATTTGACGGTGTTTTCATCTAACAAAAGGAAATTAATTGTTTCAAGATGCTACATAGCCTATTTATGTATAGAACTGAAAATTCTAACAAAAGCCTTATACATAATTTTTATTTCGTCTTATACGTGAATGTATGTATGTATGTATGTATGTATAGGTAATATTTATTATATTTTATTACATTAAAATATAAAACAAACCTTAAGGCTTTTCCCTTCAATTATTACGCACGACAAACAATCTATTATTTTAGCAAAGGTCAATGGGAACATTTCATTTATTTAGGTAAAGATACCAAGGATTTTCTTCTACAAAACAGCGATTCTATAGTTTCCCATTCCTCTAGAAAATTCTCCTGGAAAATTACATAAATTTAATATATTGTTTCTAGTTTATGTTGTCCTTTCTTCTGTACGTCCTATCTTGCTGTGTTGTATTTCTATAGCATATGGGAAAACACAAGGAAACATTACAATACATTTAACAATACATTTCTGTTCTTATACTGTGGGTATGGTGCGTTTTAATGATGTTTGTTTAGCTCAAAACTATGTGTATTACACATAAACACACACATACATACATATGTTACATACAAACGTTGTAGCTTGTAGGTATAATATCCAGATTTAATGATCTATACATACATATGTATAGTCGTTATGTATATGTCTATAACTTTAAAACGGAAATATAAATGTGAATCGTAGTTAGGATTTCCTTATTCCTAATCTCAGTAATGTAGATAGAAACTAGAAGTTTACTATATAGGCATATCATCAAAATAATATGAAATGAAAACTTGCTGGTAATAGGGAAGAGCAAGAGTGATATAATAATATTTGTAAAATAAACTTAGAATTTGAGATTGTATAGTTTCTTAGTTGAATGACGGATGTTGATTGAGGATGCAATGTTTTTTTTCTTAAATTTGTTACCGATTTTTTTTTTTTTTGTAATTAACTCTAGTATCAATTGTACAGTAGATGTAGTAAAAGTAAGAAATTTACCGGAACTATTTTTGCGTATACCTTTTGAACATTAGCGGATTAGGAATAACACATACAAAGAAAAATACTGAGATTTTATTGTTTTTTTTTTACGTTTTATTGAAAAATATTTATTACATTGAATCAATCCTTAATTTTAATTTATTTTTTTTCCGTAGGCTTCTTCTAATGGAATGTTGCATGGATTTTAAATTACATTTTTTGTTGTCGTAGAGCAATTACGCCTTGAGGTTTCTTAAGCTCTTCACTATATGGCTGTTTTCGGAGCAATTCCAGGTCAATATTGCATGTATAGAAGCCCGGGTATAATAAAAAACCATTAATTATTAATTATTGTCAATAAAATGTAAATAAAGGCTAGAAAAATTATTCTAATAAATGGAAGAAACTTAAAAATTCCTCTTTTGTTTTGCATGCATTTCAGTTAAAGATTTACAAGAATCTTCTATAAAGACTGAAGAATATTTCAGGTATAGATCAACAAGAATCAACTAAGATTTTGAAGAATATTTCAGGTAAAGATCTACAAGAAGTATCGAAAAAGTAATAGCGCCATCAAAACGGGCGTCCCTTAGAACCCCTAAATCCCAATTTTCATGAAAATATCTTGAAAAATAAGGATTTTAAAAAATCAAATTTCAAAACGGTACATGCAGCGCCATCTCTGGGTGGATTTACCTTCTGCCACTTATGAACTCCTGATCCAAGAATTTTTTTTTTATCGAATTAGCCATTTTTTTTCGTTATTTTCGTGGGGCGTCGATTGACAAGAAAAAATTTTTAAAAATAATTTTTTGCTAAACGACGCCCCACGAAAATGACGAAAAAAAATGGCTAATTCGATAAAAAAAAAATTCTTGGATCAGGAGTTCATAAGTGGCAGCAGGTAACTCAGCCCAGAGATGGCGCTGCATGTACCGTTTTGAAATTTGATTTTTTAAAATCCTTATTTTTCGAGATATTTAAATGAAAATTTGTATGTAGGGGTTTCGAGGGATGGCCGTTCTAATGGCGTTATCAGTTTTCCGATATTCCCACATTTAGGAAATGAAATACTGATATGAAGTAAATTCTTGTTGATCTTTGCCTGAAATTCATGCAAAACAAAAGACGAGCTTTTAAATTTCTCCCATTTATTGGAATTAATTTTTGAATGTTTTATTTACATTTTGTTAACAATAATTATTCATTTTTCATTATTCCTGGGCACCTGCATGCAGAACATTATCCAGGATTATTGAATTTTTTTCGTTTTGATTTCAGGTGATTGAAAAATTCTATACAATTAATTAAATTGACAGTTGACCGTATACGGGCCCACATAATCATGTACATATAACAGAACGGCAGAACGTCTGGCACATCTATGGCTACTAAAATTACATCCAAAGCACGTACATACCTGTGGAAAAACAATAAAATCTTTAAATTACATATTTGTATGATGTTAATTATTTTATTACATAATGTCCTTGCAATAAATTGTAAATAAATAGAGCGAATCCAATTTTTTTTTATTATTTGCTGCACAGGATCAACCAGAACGATAAAGATCAACAAGATGCATCAATATCGAAAAACTGACAGAGCCAATGAAACGGTCGTTCCCCGGAAACTGCTGCATTCCAAATTTTCATGAACATATCTCATCTCGATGAATAAGAATTCAGAATTCTAGATGTGGAGCAAATACTGTTGGCTATTGTGATTTTTTGTTGTTGTAAGAAAAACAACTATAGTTAAAAAAGTTCATTTATTTAAATAATCTTCTGACAATATGAACAATATATAGGTTTTCTTACATTTCTGCTTGACATTTTTATTTTGTTGTGTTTTTTATTTTATTTTTTGGTTTTTTTTTGTTTTTTTTTTTTTGGGTTTTTTGTGTTAATCTTAACTATATGTAGGTAGAAGCTCATAAACTCTTAATAACTTCAACAGTTAACATGTACGCTGTACACGTACATCATGTTTTGGTTTTTTTTTTTTGTTTTTTTGTTTTGTTTTTTTTTAATCAATAAAATAGAATTTTAATGTTTCTGGTCATAAACTTATTACACACTTGCAATTTTACTACACACAACATCTTTTTTATCTTAAGAGTAATACGGTCACGGCACATATAAAAAAGAGAATTTCCTTTGCATAATTATCTGGGTATTATAGAGAGCCACATCATGATGATGCGAGAATTATTCAATTAGCTAAATTAAATATATATATATATATATATATATATATGTAGTATGGTCTCTTCCTGGACCGTTAAAACTAAAATCGAAGTGTAAACAAATGAAAAATTATTACTCTGTCTGTCCGTAAATATTTACTTCGCAAATGTCGAATCTCATACGATAGAGATGTAGGATAGGTAGATGGAATATTTTTGGTTGTTGGATTTTTTTGTTTATATTTCATTAGAATTTTGAAATCGTAAAACATGTCTGGTGTTTCTGTGGCTGAATTTTTGTTTATGATTTTAAATCTCGTATTTTTCTTCGTTTTGGTTTTGTTTTGTTTTTTTCATTTAAAAACAAAAAAAAAAAATGATTTTTATTATTATTTGCTTAAGATGCTGTGAATCAATTTATTTCAGTTTGCGGGATGTAATTGTAATTTATTTGTATGTCTATTTATTATGCAGAGAGCGAGAGATGTGTGCGGATACAATTTGGGACTTCCTAAATTTTATTTAGTTAATTAGAGCAGCTCTTTGTCTTTGATCTTTTTTTTTTTTGTTTTTTTATTATGAATCTTAATTTGAAAGTGCAAAGTAAAAAATAACAAAATATCTTTTCTTCCCGTTCATTTCAATTTTAATTTTAATTTTATTCATCATCAAAGAATCATTTATGCTGCAGCCTCCTCTCATTAATTAGATTTATTCAGACGTTACTAATTTAACAGAGAGATGATTATATGGGCGATATAAAAATTTTATAGATTAATTTAATTTGAATTTAGAATTTTTTTATTTTTAATTGGTCATTAAACGTCTACAGATGATAATTCGTATCAAAACCATCAGGTGCGTATTTTAAGATTGTTTATATGACATAATGATTGAGAACGTCTTCTCACTCTCTCCTATCTTGTAGGGATAATTTTTCTTTTAATTACATTTTTGTCATATTTTTTTTTTTTAAGAAAAATCTTTTCACAATTTTCTCTATTCTGTTTTTATTACGAAAATAATGTCCGGGCACTTGCATTTTCACCACGTACTTCTCCTCCAAATAGAAAATGTTGGTAATTTGTTTGTCATGTTCGTGGTCGTTACAGCAATAACGCTGATTATTTCTATTTTTAATGAGGATAGTATAGGATAGTGGATGAGAATCTTTTGTGTAAAGGTCCAACATCGATCGGATAATGTGGTAACTCTCATCTTAGATATAATTCAGGAATACGACCGCACAATAGTTTGAAAAGACAATTTTTTTGGTCGAAAATTTGTATATTCTTGATTTTTTTTTTTAATTTTCTAGAAATACGTTGGGGTGGCGAATACTTGACTTGGTAGGCGTAAAAAATTGCGAGCGTAGCGACCAGATATTTTTTGAACCGAAAACTATAAAAACTGTTCCAATTTAACTCTTAATATGGAATAGTCTTACAAATAAGAAGATTATTTGCGAACGAAGCAAGCAAAAATATTTTTTTTAATATTTTTATTACCTACACTTTTTGTGAGCACTTTACCACTGAAACATGTAAGGAAAAGGGATCATTATTTCTTATATGTACCTAGAATTTTTTTTTTTAAGAAATTCTTAAGGAAAATCGTAAAAAATACAATAAATAAATAATAATAATAGGAAAATAAATGAAATGCAAGCGAAGCTAGTAGAACAGAAGGACTTCAATTCATATTCTCCATAGTTTCGAAAAAATGATTCCCCAGAAGACGCCACTGGTTTAATTGTAACATTTTTTTAAAATCTTTTTTCATTAAAATTCTTTCCCTTGAAATTTATTACATTTTTAGTTACACAAATAGTAGGTATGGTGTAAAATACGCTGTTATGTCATTGTTTGATATGTGGTTTACAAATATTACAATATAAATTATTAATGTAATTAAAACACCGTCGTACAGAGTATTACTTAGAATAGTAGTAGTAGAGTAGTACTGGGTACTGAACCGAATCAGAATTGTCTATTATGTGTAGGTGTAGGTGTAGTTGCAATTAATTTATTATACTGAATTTTCAATTTGAAAAATTATTCAAGAGAAACCAATCATTTATATAGGATTTGATAAATATGTAGTAATTAGTAGTTAGTATTATGTATGTAATTATAGTTTAAGGCTTTAACTTTAAAACCGTTGTGTATTTTTTTTTTATATTTCTTATCTCTGTCAATTTGATGTCTACTTCATGCACACAGAAACATTTTTCAACTAATAATTAGTGTCCGAGTGCCTACTAAATGTACAAAATTAATTTAACAGTAAATCTACATTTATTTCTATATCTATGTATACGGTTTTCTGTTTCTCCCCCTTATACAAACAACAAAAAGAGCAAATGTAATGCTATTGATATATAAAAGGCCTAATGAATTTTTAAAAAGAACTGACGTGTAAAGTGGATAATTTGCTATGTGATTATTATTAAGACAATTGATTTTAATTGGGTTAATGCCATTTAATATAAAATAAATAAATATTTTACCTTTTTCTATGTATTTGTATTTGTATTTGTATTTGTATGTAGAGACACACACTTATGTACTCGTAGATATTTCGTATAGAAGCGTCTAACTCTAAATTAACTTTTTCTCTTAAAATGTCCATTAATAGATTTTTTAATATTTACGGCAGATGTTTTTTTTTTAAATATTTCTTAGATTGTTCTATTAATAACAATCACAGTTAGTCAATTAGTTAATTTAGACTAGTATAGGTACAATTCTGTTACTTTGGGTATGCCAGCTATTGACTGTATTGTATTTGTTGCCTATAACACGTGCATCGTAAACAATCTCATTCCATTATACGTCATTTTGTTTTTCTACATTCAAAATTTGCATTTTTTTTTATTTTCATTGTTTTACGGCTTTTTTATAAATTTGTATTTAACTAATATTAAATTTTTGAAGTTTAATTCGATTATTTATGGTAAAAATTATCACAAAATTTATTTTTTAATTAAATGACGTGTTATCAAATACGGACAATCGATAGCAGGCATATAATACATACATACATATGTACATATAAAACACATACACATACAGTAACAATATATAATCATCAGTAACAAACTATACACTTTGAACAAGCCAAGGGACACGTACAATAAAAAAATTGAAATCAGATTGAACTGCACATTTTTATTTACCTAGCAAATTATTCTCAGATGCATTTTGCGTTTTTATTGCTTCTCTCGGTAAGGCTCCAGCGTAAAGAGGCTACAGTAGCACACTGTACACTATTGATAAACTCCATACACTCCGAAAAATGTTTGAATATATTTTTGAAAGGTAAGAACAGAAATGTTCTGTCTAACGTGACTAGCACTCATCTAAGGCTAAGGAATAATGAAAAAAATCTAAATAACAGTTTGAACTAGCCAAAAGTTTGAATGGAACTCCCATTAAAAACAAGAATTCTTTAAAGTCCTATAGTATGGCTATGCAGTTAGATTTTCTTTGGATTGGTTCATGTCTAGGGTCTTTATTAAAGAGGACATGTCCTTTTTTTTGCTTGGACAGATAATTCTTTGATTGATTTTTTTTTATCCCTTCGACTTAGAATATTTAAAAAATATAAAAAAATTCCACTTTTTTCATTTTCAACTTCGGGCAACCCTATTGATATCAAAATCCTGGAAAAAATTGAATTTCCACTATCAACGTTATGTACTTTATTTACAGGGATCTGTAATACCTTCGCTATCTATAGTCTCCAGTGATCCATGACAGATTGTGACCTATTAGAGAAAAGAAACCTCGCGTCTAATTTATTAGACGTCTTGTTCCTCTCAGATTCTGAGTAAAATGATATTCCCCGCAGTCATAGAACAAATTTCTTCCATCTATAGACTGTCCGAAATAATTGTTGATCTAGTGTTCTAGTGTCTCTATAATATCTGGAGATTTTTTTAGGGACTTTTTTCAAAATTCATTTTTTCCTTTCTTCAATAAGCACGGGTAATATTTTACCACTGAATGTCAATGTGAGGCCTGCTGATAGTTTTACTGGTATTTGATTCCATTACGAAAATCAAGTTAACTGACTTCAAAAGTAACAAAAAGGAATTATTGCAAATACAATAACTCAAAAATTTGTTGAGCTAGAGACTTGGTATTAAAAATGGACTGAATTTGCCCAATCTTTACAAAATGTACTTAGTTCAACCTAAATTTCAATATTTTACTGAAATGTATACAAAATTCTGATAAATATCCATAAGAACAAAATGCATACTAAAAAATTTAAAATATGTATTGTTCTCTATTTTTTTTTTTTAAATATTTTTAGTGCTTCTAAATATTTTTTGAACTATTAACTTGTAAAATTTGTGCCAGAAATTAGGTCAATTATCACGAAATTTGTCATTTCTATAAATCTATTACAATTCATGTCAATTTTTTTTTGTTTTACTATTTTAACTTTACAATTAATATTGTTTTTTAACATTTCATATTTTTTTTTTCTTGTAAATATCATGTAAAGTCTCTTTTAATGGAGGTTTCTACAAATTTATAAATTTTTTAAATTTTATTTCTTAGAATATTTTAATTGCAATTTTTTTTTTCTTTTTTTTTCTATAATTAATTAATTCTAAATTTTATGTGGGAGTAGATTTCATGATTTTTGAAAAAAAAAGAAAAGAAAATGAATAAAACAAAATTAAAAGTTTAAAATTTCGATGATTTGATATCGTTTAAAATAAAACAACAAAAAATAATGTTTGACTCATCCTGGATCATCTTTTTGTTATTTTATAATTATGCAGATCTTTCTTCTCGCATAACACTATGGTATATGCCATCAGTTCAATAAATTTTGTACAGATTTTTAATGATAATAATCTGGCAACACTGATTATATCATTAATGCCTATTTGAATAAGTATGTCGATCGTAGCGTTATCAAAATAAATAGAATATATATGGAAATAGGGAATTACCTTTTGAATGGTTGAGTTACGAGAAAATCGATTGATTAATGATAATGACGGATTTGTCGGCTTGTCATCAAAACTATTAATGTAGTAATTCTATGAGTAAACATTGA
The DNA here is from genome assembly GCA_026745375.1 of Platyura marginata. Lineage (NCBI taxonomy): Eukaryota > Metazoa > Arthropoda > Insecta > Diptera > Keroplatidae > Platyura > Platyura marginata. The sequence goes on from JANSTT010007668.1 coordinate 36,714, forward strand.
TGACCGTATCGAAACATATTCAATAGAAAAGTTTTTACTTTAGCCTCCATCCATTGAACGAGAAGCATTTCTTGCATTATTTATTTAGATAGCAATTAAAATGTCTATGCATCTTGATATGTAAAATATATTCGTTATTATCAATGGACAATGGACTTATTGTACACTTCAACAATACGTTATTACAAATAAGTATGAACGTCCAGTATAGTAATACTATAAATATTAAATATCTCTAAAAGAAGCTTATGGTGCATGTGTACTCAACCGACTGGGGAACTCATTAAAAATCAAATAAAAGCACCTTAAATATCACAAGTTTAAAATAACTGGGTCTGGGGAGAAAGCTTTTCTAATGCATTTTGCCATTGTTATATATATATATATATGTGTGTATATGTGTGCATTGCAGACGGCATTCTGAATGATAATGAATTTGGTGCAGAAGTTTATATTATAGTGAAATAACGGCAGCAAACTCTCAACAAACTTTGAAAAGTAGCTATACGTACTCTGAGCTACTCTAAATTCAAGTATAATAATATTTCCGAAAAACCAACACAAACCTTTAATGCATGCGGAGAGCTTTTCTCAATGATTTTAAGGAGAGTAGAGGTACTTTTGATAGACAAATCTTGAGACATCCAAAATTAACAACACTGATAAAATGATTAAAAAATAAACATAAAAAATTAATAAAAATGGCTACTTACTAATAGTCTCTCCCTGAAATCTAATCCTTGGTACTACATTTAATATAAACATTATATAGATTAGGTTCGGCGTCTACACATTCGGCATAAAATAGCCAAAAATATTGCAAACGACAAACTAATTCCAGTTGCTATAAGCAACAGCGTAATATATGGAACCTCTTCACTTTCGGTACGATTGCAAATTTCCGGAGATTCATCTGTTAAATATTTAACCTTTTGTTTTAATTCATCATCGAAAATGCCCAGCATTTTCAAATTATCCTCAATATTCTGTACGAGAGACTCTAGCGTTGATGTCATAGTAACATTTGGACAATTAACTATGCCATTGCATACCAAATGACGTGGTATACAGACGGATGTATCACCGGGACACTTAAAGTCACAGTCACCATCCTGTAGAAATGATCTTGCTAAATTACCATCTTGATTACGTGGTAAATGGAATAATTCCGTCCACATTAATTTAAAAGCATTTTTACCAGGCGTATTATCGCCGGTATACTGAATAAGCACTGGAAGGGGCTCGTTTTCGTTGTCTAAGGCACCCAATTCGGCTGCCGATAATATTGGCAGATCTCTGGCTAAACTAACATTATCTGGACATATTATGAATCTAGGTTCTAAACGGCCAGCTAGATACACTTCAATTCTACCCAGATCACATGATTTATCACTAAATCTAGCTTTATCCAAATGCATCCATAGATCACGCTGAGCCGCCACTTTTAATTCCCAAATACATTTTTCTCTTTTCTGATCGCCAACCTGTGGATAGCCAATAGCATTGCGAAAGGGAAATACAAATTCTCCATCGGGCGACGGTCCCAGCGTTATTGGTCCGCACAGTGGTCCATGGGCAAATTCATAATTTGCTTGAAATAATGGATTTTGATTTTTAAAATAACTTGTCGTTGCATGTTGTCCTTGTACTATCATTTCTAAGCTCATAACCTCACCAGATGATATGACACGTACCGCACGTGGAATATTATCACAAAAACAGGCCAGGTGATTTTGTACCTTTTCCTTTTCTTCCCAAATCACCAATTTATCGACCCGTTCCTCATGACATCTAGTGCATGCATTCATATTATAGGGCAATTCTTTAAATGTCACCGATGTCACTTCGACCACAACTCGGGCAAATAGCCGCTTATCCGTCACAAATCTATATTGACATCTAACATCTGAGCCGGACGTTCGTTTATAAATTAATGTGTTCAGCGATGATCGTATATTTCCTCTGGGATGTTTCCAGGCATAGAAAATTTCATCACAAAGTGTATTTGGAACAGCATCACCAAATTTGGTGTTATTAAAGAAATCATAGTGAGCCCAATAGTACAGGGAGCTCCCACTGTATGAGCCGGTTTTACTTTCAAATCGAACGTACAATGATCGGGCAGTACTGACAAAATCGACTTTTTCCATTGGCCTTGAAAATGTATCACAAAATGTTTTTATTATTCGGGCCGGATCTGGACGCGATGAATCGTATATGGTTAGTGACTCAGCACAATCTGTGGTCATTTTTTGGATGGCCGCTTCAATACGATTGATGCGAAAGCTAAAAAATAAAAAAATTTATTAGAAATTTGTATTAATTAAAAAAAAAACATTAAAAATATATAAGAGAAGAGGATATTTGAGCCTTTAAGGTTTAACTATGTATAGGTAAAATTTTAATTTAATTTGTTTAATATGAGCCTAAAGGTGTTTTTACTGTCTGTGTTTTCAATTCCCCGTTATTTGATTGAGCACTTCCATGACAGATATTGTAAAAAGTTCATCTTGAAAAATATTAATGCATACTTAAACCTTAATTTAAGACCTAAGTCCAACTTCTTGTTCCAAAATTAACATTTAGCGGAACATCTGGCATATCAAATATGTAACCCTCAAATAAAGTTGGAATACGAAATTTTCTCCTTAACATCAAAATTGGACCAACAAAAAAATATCCCAAAAATATTATTGACAAAAAAGCTTTCACCATTGAGTATCGTTTTTCGATTACGATAGGCGAAAAAAAGTTTCAACAAAATCGTACTTTCAGCAGAATACAAAAACTGAAGAAGAACAAAAAAAAAAAACTCTAATTGTCGACTTCTAGACAAACAATTATTGTATAATATAAATCGAAGTTATACAAACGATTTCTTTTTATATATCCCCGAAAACAAACCTTTTGTTTAAGTGAAGTGTCCGAAGCGAATTAGTACGCTTCCCAAGCCTTCCCATAACAGTTTCCTGTATACAAAGCCGGAAAATATACCTAAATAATACATCAATTGAACACTCAACCTTTCATCATTTTCTATATAAAATCTTTTGTATAAATGGAGCAAAGATACTGGGGGATCGGTAGTCAATACACAAAAAAGAAAAAAAAAAAAAAAAAGAAAAAAGATTTATTGGTAGTATTTTATTATTGTATTGTATGGTACTTGTGTGAACAGAAATTTGGTGAATTGCCTGAAAATAAAAACCTTTCAGTCATCCGTTTCACCAATAATATACCTACATAAACGTTAGTAGTTCATAATACCATTGGAAATAGGTCACCACATCAAATACCAACTCTATATTATGTATTTCTGTTTTTTCTTTTTTTTTTTTACTCCTAAACTAATCGAAATATTTATACAATTTCATATCGAAATTTCCGTTCCATTAGTCATAGGTATTCATTTCATATCGCATCTCATATACAAGGCTATTTTCCAAACGAACCATTTCGATTTTCAACTTTAATTTAATTATTCCCCCCTAAAGGGTTTCTATGTGTATGTGTATGGTGCATTTGCAATTCAAAATATTTAACACAAACACATGTTAATGAAACCCTATATACACATACTCGTATATGTAGAAAGTTTTTTTATCATAAAAAATTAAAATTAAAAATAAATCTACTCAAGTGTACATACATTTTCATATGAACTCTCTCTGTACATAAAACAATGACACTGCTGTGTGCTGTCTGCTGTCGTGTTAAAATTATTTTTAAAGTAAAAGTGTCAAAATCTGAGAGAGAATAGGATGATAGCAGACAATGCCTTAAGTGTTATTTTGTGCGAGGTTTTTTTTTTTTTATATTATATAGTACCATAGATAGACGGTTAATTGAATAATCAATATCTTTGAAAAAAGAGAATTTTAAACTTATAGCTTAGTTAAATGTGGAGAAAAAAAGAACAAAGAAATTAATGAGCAAAGAGCCGGTAGCTTTTATTTAAAAAATAATTTCCTTTGATTATAATACTTATAGTAGAGCAGATGCAGGGAAATTTGTGCAAAAAGAAATTAATACTAGTAAAATACTAGTAAATTTATCTACGAATATGTCAGATTATTTTTTCTTTGATATTTAAATTAAATTCCAATAAACTTGTTCTTACCTTTTTTGCAACGCTATTTACTTTAAGAATATTTATTTCTTAATTATGATTATTATTGTTAGGGGGCCAGCAAAATTTTTCGCCAATAATTCGACTTTTTTTCCCCTCAGAGGTTGGCCTGCTTTATTTAAGAGACAGCCACTGATAAAACACAAAAATAGTAGAAAAAATAAAATTGACAGACTTTAATTTTTTAATTTTAATAAAAAAGAGAAATTTTTCAATTAAAATTAAACTAAAATCGAATTTCTACATATATATGTAGGTACAGGTAGGCCTCCTACAACGCGGTAGATACGTTCCTAGAAAAGACGTAGATAAAACCGCGTTATAGAAAAAAATCCACATGATCTGAACCGCGTTGCAGCGAAAACGCGTTGTAGAAGTACTGCGTTGTAGGGGGCCTACATGTACTCCAAAAAAGGAGTCATGCCCAAATTATCATAAAATAAATTTGAGTATTGTAAACATTTTTTTTTTTTTTCAATTAATACTTTGGCAGGATGGTAGATACCTTCCAACACAGTACCTAATGACATCAATATTTTATTCCTTTTTTTTTTATACATCCTTCAATCATTATGATATCATTTTAATTGCATTTTTTTTCCACGTCCCCAGCGTCAATGATATTTTTTATTTCTGACACAGATGAAAAATGTTACCGTCTGATTGGACTGAATTTTTGTAATGGTTTTGGTTATTGTCAACAAAAACCAATTGGAAATTTAGCAAAAATATAGAATTATGAAATTAAGCCAGACAAATATTTTTCAATTTTTTATATGTTTTGTGAATGTGACGAGTACCTGCACAAGTGCACATATCTGTATTTTGTAGAATTCTACAGCTCATATTTAGTATGCACATAATTGATATTTTGAACATGAAAGGGTTAACCAAAAATACTCATAAAGTTACTCGCGCCTTTCTAAGAATTTAATTAGAAATGGTTTCGTAAATTTTTCATTTTTTTAACCCTTTACGGCCCAAACTTATTGCACTCAAACAAAACGAAAAATATCACCCTGAACAAATTTAGTTGAATTTGAATTTTTATTTTTTGGTTAACCTTTTCACGTTCAAAATATATGGACCTTAAAGGGTTAAATTTTTCCAAATATTTTTTTTTAGCAGTTCATCATTTACAATAATATAAAAAAAGAAAGTTTAAAAAATCATATTTTTAATATTAGGAAAAACCGCCAAAGTCATTAACCCCCAAATATTTTTTCGTTTTCTTCCATCAAAATGACGGAATTTTTATTTTTTTTTTTTATATAGTTCCACAAATCAATAATTCTCACGAACAATTGATCAAACTATAGCGACGAATACAATTTAGAAATTTCATAATTCTGTTCTCTCCCAATATGTAATTCTACATAGACACCCTGTCATAACAGAAATTTTTTCATTTTCATTTCTGTTACTATGCATAGAGAAGATTAATTATCCTGAGCAGATATTTTAAAATAGATTCCTCAGGGTAGTAAAAAAAAGAAGTAAATGTTGTCACAAGATAAAAAACCGATATATCAAAGCTTTATATGTAAATTTACATAAATTATAAACCAAGAGAGAAAAACAAAAAAAACAAAAAAAACAAAAAAAAACCTTATCGAAATTGTTACGTGTAAATTTATTTGTAGCCTACACTATGTTGTACATATCAATTATTAACAGTTTGTTCATAAATCACCCGGTTCGACATACATAAAACGTTTGTCACAAAAAAAAAGCTCTCTACAACATTAACACAACACAATGCCATAGGGCTTTACATAAACTTAAATAGAAAGATAGATAGCTTACAGATTGTAACTTAATCGAAAAAGACTTGATTAATTATATGTTCCATCGAATGACATGACTTTTTAATGTTACCTCATGTCGTCTTGTTCAAATATATAATTACACATGCTTATAGGGTTGTCACACATTTAAGGGCAATAAAGTGAATGTTATTTGGGGTATTATTTTCAAAGGTAACATAAGAAAATAAAAGAAAGAAAAAAACACCTACATATATACGATTTTTCTGTCTTGAGAATATAAATATTTCGGCATTGGAGCACGTCGGTTTTCTATTGTCATAGCCTATAGCCATGTGTATAGTAGTAGCACATCGTCTCCCATTACTTTTCTGTATGGACAAAAATTGGACAAATTATTATCAAAACTAATTTTGTGACACATACACTTATTGGAAAAGTTTTTTTTTTAGAACAAACTATGAGACGTATTTTTTATACCATTCCAAAAACTTCTTGATTTTATTGTTCCTAGAAGTGTTTTTAACCCCTTCCATTTATTAAAAATGTTAAATTAGTCCAGAATATTTTTGTACAAACAAATTAACTGCGAGAGTAAAAGATTTTTTTTTTTTTTTTAAACTACCACCGTTGGTTACGAACTTTTACTTTCTTTTGTACAATAATGTTAGCAATTTCAACAAAAGCTCAAATTTCATAAGGGATAATAAACCGGCAAAGCCATTGAATTATAGAAGAACAAGTTTTTCATTTGTTACTTGTTGGTATATTTAATGCCGTTAAGCTATACTAATTAAAATTAAATAACAATTTAATTTTCAAAAAAAAAAAAAACCACTTACAATGACATTATAATATCATAATGGGGGGCACTTTAAATATTATACCGGCCTTCCGAAGATTAACTATGAAAGCTTTCCTTACTAACCCATTAAAACAAAAACTTTCAAGAAACTTTTATAATTAAATTTCGATAACAAAGACAAAAGTCTTAGTATATCTATGTAGACTAAGTGTAGTTCCCTTCCTGACCCCAACGTCCTTATTATACAACCTTTTTGTGTCTTTTTAGTAAAAAAATAACATCCTTTTTTAAATGTAACACTATAAATTTTTAAGCAAATACATTTTATCATAAACAAATATCTACATATAAATCCAGGATATAAACTATGAAACGTCGGTTTTCAATTCAAACAAGTTTTCTATTGACTTTAACATGGAGAATAAGAAATTTTATTTAAACAAAGGACATATTGATTAAATTCATCTGTCATCTTTTATGAAGATTTATTTTATTTTTTTTTTTTTGGGGGCAAAAGGATTCAATTTGTATCAAATAATGGGAAAACCACATAATGTAAACTTTTGGGACGTTTTATTTAACTTTGAGATTAAACGACAGGATTATTTTTTTTATTTTCGTTGCCATAAATATTAGTTGTAGTTTAGTAGCCAATCAATAGCAGTGGTGTCATTTCAGATTATGCTTTAGGGTGTCAAATAAAAATAAAAAAAAAAAAAAATGTCTTGAATATAAATACGTCTTGATGATAAATACGATTTTATTTTATTAGCTAGATTTTTTACTGTATAAGAATGTGTGCTAGGGAAGTATACCCATATGAGTAGTTATTTATTATCTACAGCTTTGTCCTTATCTATTTTTTTTTTCTGTACAACAAATAAATATTTAGTATCATTTCCATTGATTTTCCATATAAGTATTTACTTATAGAAGAAAAATAGAGTTTCAGTTAGGAAAATTCAAAATAAATACTAATCGACGTAATAAAAACAAGAAATCTTACATCATTCGATTCGTACATTTTTGAGCTTTAATATTCGTGTCGTTTTGAGGCTAAATTCAAATCCACTAATTTTTAAAAAATCTTTTACTGATACGATGTTTTTAAATCTATTTTCTATCGAAATGTCTCATAATTAAATATCGTAGAAAGTTCCACTAAAAAAAAAAACAAAAGAAATTAAACAAACATAAAAAAACTTTAAAAATTCACTGAAACAAAAGTTTTCCATCTCCCAGAAAGTTTATGGAGCCTCACAATTTTACGTGATTTCCTAAAAATGAAAGGCAACATTTTATTGCTAACATTATCAGCAATAACATAAAAATGCTAGCTAAATAATTACATGCAACATAAAATTACATTATTGAAAAAAAAGGGTCATACATATGAAGATAGGACCGATGCTAATAATGCGTACACGTAATTTTTCTTTTTCCGTGCAATAAGCCTTTTATAGTATTGAACCCATCATCAACATTTATTGACTTTCGTGATTGTTTTGAATTTAGTTTGTTTTTTTTTTTTTTTTTTTTTTGTTGTGTTTGTGTGTGCGTGGCTGTGTCTTTTTCTATCGTTTGTAAAACATAAAAAAAAAGAAAGTAAAATACGATGACTTCAACTGAGTAACGCTTTAAATTCATCTATTTGTCAATAAAACATTTTACGAGAAAAGTAAAAGACGCAAAGGACATAAAATTCGTTTTGATAGAATAACGTGGAAAGAATGTCAAACAGACAGAACACTAATTTAATTTTTCTTCCCCTATACCTACTTAAATATATATAATAATACATATGTATGTATGTATGTATGTATATATAGGAGCAGCGCTTTTTTTTATCGATTCAATTGTTAATACTACCAGATAAATGTAAAAGAATTTATGAAAAACACCATGACAAATCTCTACAAGATGTCTATTATTTCTATATTATGCGCAAAAGAGCATTTTCCACTTCACTGCATATATCTTATGGGTAGGAAAAGCTTATTATTTTGTGAGGAAAATTATTTGTTCATCCGTCGTTTATCATTTTTGTTTTTTTTTTTTCTTTCTTCTATCTACTGTGTGTTGTTATTTAATATACAAATGAATGGGGAGTTATTGGTTTTGGTTGATTTGACAATTTTAAAAAGAAATCTAGACAGGTTTTGTTTTGCAAGTAAGATTTATGAATTAAAAAAATTGTAAAGAAAAAATTTTAAATTTTTTGTACTCTCGTTTTCGATTACAATATTTGAAGGGAGTTTTCTTAAAAAATTATTTCGCTTAAGTTATACGCTAACGTCAATAGCCAGTTAAAGAATCTCGTTGAAATTCAACTTAAATTTATAGCACAACCGAACGGAATAGAATGGAATAAAACAGAACGAAACTGAAAGGAATAGTAACAAAATGTACATACCTTGGAAAATATAAACGAACAACTTCGCCTTCATTGCCTTGTATATGATAACTACACGATGTATTTGGCGGATACCAATGGGCAATACTCAAAAATATTCCTTCCGATCCATTCGATTCTTTTAGTGCATCCGAACTGAGCAACCAATCACAAGCGCCCGATTTTACACCGGCCGTATCTACATGACCTGGCCAATTGCCAACATTAAAATGAAAACCGGTATTAAGTAGCGGACCGGCTGGCGATGACACAAATTCAACAAACATATATTGTGAAGTACCTGAAAATAGAATTCGGTAATTATTTGCAAATAATTTCGATTTTGCACAATGTCCACCACTTACCAATAATGCTAAAAGGAAATTTACCCACACCACAAAATTTACCAATAAGAGGTGCATGGTCATCTCGCCCATCGTACACAGCCAACCAGTCATATGGGCAGTGATCTGTCCCTGATCCAATTTCACGCATCGGGCATGTCATTATGTTTTCACATCTAAAACAAAAAAAACATACCGCTTTTCAGTAAGTTGGTCCTGGTAGGTACGTATGTACATATATTTTACATATGTATTGTAATGTATGGTAATGAGGAACCAAAAAGCTCAATTCGGTTTTTTTTTTTCCTTTCACAATGGCTTAAAAAACATCATGAAATATACTTAAAGTTCACATCATATGAATATGGAATAGACTCAACTCAGCTCAGTGAGAAAAAGTTTGTTTTACATATTTGAATAGAAGCGACGAATAATAATATGGAGTTGTATATGGCTGAAAATTCACTGGAGGTAATAAAATTATATAATGGACGATGCTTTTTGTTTAAAATTATAATTTATTTTCTTTTCTGTTTCCTGTCACCATCAACACAAAAGTTTCAATCTACTCATATATTATTTAAGCTTTTCATGTTTTTTTTTTCTTTCTGTGTAATAATGAAAGCGTCTGGTGCCTTTGCTCTTGTGAGTTGGCTGAAAATGGTTCGTACATACATACTGAATGAAGTATTCTGTCTAGTTCATAAAAATAATAAATCACATTTTTTATGAAATTTTGAAGTACATATTTTTTTAACTTTCTTTTTTTCTTTTTTTTTTTTTTTAAATAAACAATTTCCCGTGATGGAAAATCTAGCGAAAGCCTTGTGTAGTAATTAAATAAGAAAATTCATAATTATATTCATAGCAGAAGAACGTGAACCATATATAGATTGGATGAAAATATTTTTACGAACGTTTCTTTGAGTTTGTTTTGTAGTTTCTTGACTTTTGAGAAACATAAAAAAGTCATGCTGAATTGCTTTAATTTATAGTTACTCCGATATATGAAGCGAGCGAGAAGATTAAATTCGTTTGAAAAAAAGTTTTCAGTTAGTTTATTTTTTTATTTAAATTTAAAACAACATAGAAGTATAAAATATTATATAAAGCTATGCTCTTTTTCTCCATAGTAAAATTAGAGTTGATATTTGTTTGACAAAAATCCTATTTTTGATATCAACAAATTCAACCCTAATAAGGTTTATCAATTTATGGCAAACAATTATCAGAGAGTGGGTGGACGAATTAACAAAAATTATAAATTACATAATTAAGGATTTTCATAAAAATCTCTTTTAATAATTTAATTTTCCACTTTTGCTCCCTTCCAAAGAATTACCGAAAATTAAATTTGGTATAATTTAATAGCAGACCATACCATTGCTAATGTAGAAAATGATTGGATATACGGGATATGGTAGAAGAAAGATATGGTATACATAAGGTAATTTGGGTTGGGAAAAGGTATGGAGCAAGGAAAATATAAAAGAAAAGTTCCAGTTCTGAGGAAAAAAACCGACTCTAATCAAAAATTGCTGTAAATGAAAAAACACTATTCCTATAGACATCAATAGACAGATGTAAAACAAAGGCTGACATAGTGCATCTGACGCTTTGCTACTACAAAACCGAAGCTTTAAATCAAACTATTGAATTTTGATTCTTTCTCGATTACAAAATTGTGCTTATTTTATTATTATCCAGCCATAATGCGTCATAATAAAGGAACTAAGAAAAAAAAAACATTTGTTGGGGTTGGATTCTCGTATATAGAGTTACGGTAATTAACTATAGAGTAATATAGTGCTATAAATAACACACAATTAATGATAACGATAAGTCTATTAAAGGACTCCCTATGGCAACATGGCAACAGGAAAATTCTAAACAAGCATTTTGATTATGCATATAAGTACCCCTAGAGGCATATACATAAATAAATATGTACAATGTACTTACTTTATTACCTTACATCTTACATCAAAATTAATTTCATAAAAGAAGTCATTCTTCAACATGACAACAACAACAACAACAACAACAACAAAAAACCTAATATGTAATATGTACCTATGTGTTGACTGATTGACTTTAGCTTATAAGAAAATAAATGAATATATCCAACAACCCTGTAATATAAATGGATGGGAAGGAGAGAAACCCTCAATAAAAACGATGTTTTCTCAAAGATAATAATTTAATATAGGGGTACGTTCAATTAGTAAATGGTGGAAGATATAGCGCTTTTTAAAAAATTATCACGTTTTACAAATAAATTTTGGAAAAATAATTTCAGATTATTTTCAAATATCTTTTACGTCGTTTAACAATGTCGGTAAATTAAAAGTTTTCTATTTAATATAATTTATCGGTGTCCATTATATCTCTAATTTCGGAATTATTCTATTTAATTTTAACGTTTTAGTAGGTAATATTTAACTTTTATGTTTTTATGTTGGTAAAGGTTTTGGATCATATAATAAGTAAGTGAAGTGAAGTGGTGTTTGGAAATTTGTTACAATTAAACAAAAAAGAAAGAAAGAACAAACAAAAAACAACAACAAAAGTTCAATATTTATTACAGATGAATTATAGATGAAGAACGAAGGAGTTTTGTTTTAGTGTGCCTGGGGGGGGGGGGGGGGTAGTATTGTCTGGAAAATGTGGGGTGACAAATAGTGATTGTGGTACAATTGGGAATAAGGAATAAGAAATTCCTTTTTGAGTGAAGATTTATTGCAGCTTTTCTAGCATAATGTTCTGAGATAAAATAAAAATTCATAAATTCAAGAAACCAACATAAAAAAAAAAAAAAAAAAAACTATGCATATATATATCTTATTGTAAGCCATCCAATAATACTCCTCTTCGGGTATAATATAAAACGTTATATGGCTGGTATTATGTATAATGATGAGGTTGTTGTATATATTATTCGCCTATATATTTTTATTTATGTATTATATAACTTATACACATAACATTACTTTTCCATTTTCCACAATTACTGCCATTAATGGTTGGGAATTATGTTCATATATATTACTTAAAACCATTTTAAGGTGAGCTCATGTTGGTTATGATTATGAAAAATGTCTTTTCTAACTGCCATATTAATATAAAAATGTATTATTAATTAGGTGATTAAACTTGATTTATGTACATATTAAATACCTTTCCGGTTCCGTTAATAAACTAAAACAAGTGAACCAGTATATTGTCTTTATATATATATATAGTAACTCACTTAAATTTGTATATAAATTATTAAATGTAATGACTAATTTGTTAAATCTACAAAGTTGTTATTTCCCCACTGAATAGTAAAGATACTGGTGGTATTTAAACGAAATTTTACAATTCCAAGAAATTTTCCAGACGATCGATTTTACATATTATGAAGAAGATGAAGAAGAAGAAGCTCACATTTTAGAAGTTTTTATTTCTTATTAGTATACAATACAACTATGTATTTTAGTTAATAGGAAGAGCTTTCAGTTTGAAAGATATATGAATAAATAAATTTTTTTTTTTTTTGGTTGGTAAGTTATTTTCATTTTTGCTTCCACACACATTTAATAAATAAAGTGAAAGATCTGTTTTCACGCAAAACATTCATGAAAAAAATAAAATACTAATTTTTCCCACCTTATTCACATTTTAAATTGAGAAAATATGGAAAAATTCTTGAAATTCCATGATAACTTAAAAACATGTCTAGCTAGAGACTAGAAGTTATGACAGCGATTGTTTGTTTATGTTTGCTTCCACTAAATAATAAAATTTTGAAAAAATTGCTACCACTATTAACAAATGTGGGAGTCTCCCATACAAAATTACTATAAAATGTCCATTTTCTTACATTTCTTATATGCATGTTGAAAAAAAAAACTGTAAATACCAAAAAGAGTTTATTTTTTATGTTCTATAATAGAGGGGTTACTATCCCACCGTTAACCCTTATGTAGAACTCTTCATACGAAATCACTATAAAATGTGGAAGCAACGTTGTCTTTTCACTTGGCAATCTTTTCTCAAATTGTGCGGGATTTTTATAAAAAACAGAAAAAAAAAAGTGTTAATTGCATTGAAGTAGTAAAAAAAAATATTTGACGAAAGATTGCTGAACCAAATCTTGCTGCAGAAATTATATCTCGTAAAATATTCGGTTCGAATAAAAATGACGATGACAAAATCCGCATACAAAACAATTCATATTCAATTTCACAACAGTTGGTACAATAAATATTTTTCAAACTTTAAGAATCATCAAATTTGACGAATATTCCCTTTCATGAAAAAATCCAAATATTTAATCTTCTGGTGACTCTCTGGGGAAATGTTAACAAATTTTCTATACGTCTTTGCTTCGAAAAAGAATGAAATGTAGTCGGGCGAAAAATGAATAAATATCAATAAAGATCAATTTGTTATGTGCCTGAACCTTTGTAAATAATAATGGTGAAATAAAAAAAAAAAAACAAACGTGACATTGACCAATTAAATAGCTTTTTAAAAAATAATTAAATATTTAAGCCATTTTTAAACTAAATTTAAATTACCACATTATAATCGGTGGTAAAACAATTATTGTTAGAGTGGCTCTTATAGGTATTCACATTATATCTTACAATATTCCCGACTATCCTTTTACGATGATTTATGTATACACAAGTTTATTGTTCTTGTTGCAATTTCTATTCTACGTAATAGCTAAGCTTAAAAGTTTTACATTAAATAATTTGTATATTATATATTGGACACTTTGTAGACACTTTGTACACTATACGTACACCTACATTGTTTAATGTTCAGAGAAAATGATGATACGACAATTTTGTACTGCAAAAAGTTAAATTATGTACACTCAATTGATTTTAGTTATTTTGAAATGTTTGTAGACGATTTTTGGTCTTGCAGGATAAAAAAAAAATTAGAATTTACCTACTCTTAGTAGTAAGGAGAATGTACTATAAAAAAAAATAAAAAAAAAAAAAAATTGACAAAAATGTACAAAATTAATCTTTAAAATGGCAGTTATTTGAAGAATGTTCTTAAGAAATTTATTGTTGTTGCATAAACGACTGGTACGGTTTATGTTAAGAGAACAATATTAAGTACATATACAGTACTATGTATAAGTTAGACAGTCAATTTCATGCCTCATTCCTAAATTATCCTACTTGCTATCGCTTACAATTTTTTGGTGTAATTTTAATCAAACTTCATCATATATGCAATCTGTCGAGTTGCCTATAAAAACAAAAAAAAAATAAGGAAGAAGTGGAATCCATTATGAAAACTTTCTCTAAAACTTTAAATGAAGATAGATTTGTAGAGATAATTTAACTTTCAACGGTAATTAATTGCCTATGTATATCTATATATATATATATATATATCTATATTTATATTTATATTGTATACATACGACGTATAATGCCTAGAGATACCTACTTACTTATGTGTTTATATAGTTTAGAATTACTTAGTCATTAATAATAAACCTGAGTAGAAGCTTTTACAGATATAATTGAAACAATCATTGAGAAGTTTAATGTCTAAATACATTTTCATGTTAAATATTCTGTCTATGTACTTATATCGTATATGCAAATAATTTCATTATTAAATTTTGTTGATTATTAATTGTTTTAATTTGCACATTGTTGTTTTAGCTTATTTACTTAAATAAATATATAAATCATTCAATTCAATAAAGGTATGTAAATGAGCCAAATGCTAATTAACAGTATTACCACCTATATATATATCTCTATATATATGTACAGTACATATATACCTACATATGTATGTAGTTATTTAGCTTCAGGTATTTAATATGTAGGTATACCTATAAACGTTACAAATAGATATATATCTAGATATCTGTTTAATTAATATTGTAGGTATGTAGGTAGAGGTGCATGTATTTCAGATTAATGTCAGTTTTAATAATGCAATAATATGATGGCATACAAATAATAATTTGAGTACAATTAAAAAATTTTTTTTTTTTTTTTTTACAATTTTTTGATGAAAATTGTTCCCACCTATACCATCTATCTGCATTAAAAAATTAAACCAATAATTAAAATATTGCCGCTACACACGTATACGTTCAATTTAAAATAAATTGCATGCAACTATATTTAATTTGATTTATTTATTAATTTACAGAAATAATTGACGAGGTTAAAAGGTACCAAATCGAAAAAGGGATGTGAAAATGCATAAATATTTATGCTAAGTGTTTATGTGTAAACCTCCTGATTTACCTATATTGTAAGCAATAAAGGAAATTTTTATGTTAGCACTTTAAACCATATCACAAACTTTACATAATTATAATTACTCTAAACATACTAATATTTAATAATTTAAAATCCATTATTTTTGGTGAAATCTAACAAATAAATTAATAAAATATTGAAAAAGAATTTACACTGTCGCAAAATCAAAGAATCTGAAGCATAAAATTATTGTTTTCCTAATTTTACTGCATTATTTACAGTGTAATTCCTAGAGTAATGATTTTAGTCATGAATAAATATTTTTTTTCTTTACCGAAATTTGATTTCCTACAATTTTGTACAAACTAATTTTTCTGAGAAATTAACCACAGGCAAAATATTTTGGAAAAAGTAAATATTTTCACTGATATTTCAAAAAAAAAAAAAAATTGTTTACTGGTATAGATAGAAAAAATTTAAAAATTAGAAAAATACCAAAAAAATTATTATTTTTAGATATCTTAGCTTTTGCGCACTAATCATTTTTGAATTTCGGAAAATAGGCTATGACTTTTGAGGATTTAAATTTATTACTCTAATAATTCAGTAAGTTTAAAAGTTCAAAGGTCATTTTATTGCATAGAGATCGAGTTGTTTACAATATTCGATTTTTTTTTCTTTATTCCAAGGATATTTGCTAAATCCTCGCTGACGTTAAACTATTTGGAATATTTACATAGTTCGTGACTAGCATGTTTAGTTTGATAGTCCAAATTTCAATACACCCTCAAAGTTTTGATCTATAGAGAAGTTTTGAAGAATGGCAACGCAGTTCTTATATCTAAGAGTGGAATAACTATGGACAGATTATAGAAATATACGTAAATTCCTCAGGGAGAACAAGATTTGGATATTGAATATTCAACGCACATAAATCTATAGGCACTCATCGCTTAGTATCTATCTTAATCTATGTATTCTCAAGATTTAAAGCGTTAATATCAAATAATATTACGAAAGCTTAACCTCCACCAATTATCAACATCATTTTCAAATCAAAGTTTCAATTACCTACAGTATGCTTCAAATATTTTATGTAGATACTTATAGAAGTTTCAAGAAGAAGATTTTCATTTTCATAATGAAAACCTACATTTTGAAAGTTTTCATTATGCAATTAGTTACTTTTCAATGTGTGTTTGGGAATATTCCAAATTATGCAGCACCAGAGCTTTAGTTAGAATTTTGTTAACCTATGCACAGAGTATTTACGTATAGCCCATCAAATTCGAGAAGGCATCATAAATCAACGTGTGCGATCATTATAATTAAGAAATAAATCAATTAATTGTCGCGGTCTTTAAAAATCATTAAAAATTCCACACTTTATCAAAAACGAATCTCCGTTTGCCATATTAAATACCAAAAAGCTTTATTCAAAATTAATCATTCTCGAGTTAAAAGAATGTAACGTAAAAACGTTAAAAATTTTCCTCACGATATTATTTCAAGGATGAAGGGTGGTGGCGGTGGTGCAATGTCAAATAAACTCACCTCTGGCCATCAACCGAAAAATGCTCGTTTTGCAAATAAAGTTTGATAAATGGTTGTCGCGTATGAAGTCTGTAGCGGCAATTCAATGCCCGTGGGTATAATCCTGGATAGGCTGGTGACTGAACGTAGCATGTTTGAAGACGACAATCTCTGAATTCTCGTTCACAATATGACCTAGAAAAAAAACGACACTAAATAAATTGTATGGTCGAACTGATTTTTTTATTAATTTATTTTGTTGTCATAGTAAAAAGCTGTGCTGTTATTGGGGTGGTAACATTTTTGTTTTGTTTTTTATCTATATGAGTATTAGTTAGGTTGTTCGGTATATGCATACATATGTTGATAAAGCTTCATGTCGCCTATTTTGTTTGAATGATATACATACATATGCATATATGTACATAATACACGACGTTACGTTGGTTGATCTGATTGGATTTTCAATCTATTTTTGTTCATTATTTAATAGAACTTTCACAGAAAAATGTGAAAATTTGTGATAAAATGTTTGCTTATGTGTGCAACAACAACAGCACAGCAAATCTATGTATATGACAGTAAAATCGATACATTTTTTTTTTTATTTTTGGTTGGAAAATATGTTTTATTTACCCTTGCACCACTTCGCCACGTCTATTCGGATATAATTCTGGATGCTGGCCATATCTCAAGTACACTTCCATTTGTTGTTCAGCTCTTGAATCGAATGAAAAGTATGTCTGTTGACGTTGTGAAAAGTATATTGATCAAAATTAATGGAAATGAAGTGTTTTTAATAAATAAATATGTCTGTATGTATATGTGAATGTGAGTGTATTTATTTATTTACATTAATCCACTATTGTTTGGTAGTACTATAGTATATTGATTGACATACATTTGGAATAAAGCTTAAAATCAGATTTCCATTTATATTTGCCATGACCTGAATTTCTTTTGCATAGTATTGATTTCAAATAACATAGTAGGATTCGTTGTAGGAATGAGTTGAAATTTAAGATATTCCTTATCAGCTGGCATATATATTGTACATAATATAATGCCTAACCTACATTATATAAAATTTCCTGATTCTTAGAATTAAAAAAAAAAAAAAACAAATTTTGGCCCTAAATGACATTTCTATTCGGTTCATTTCATAAAGGTCGTTTATGGATTATCATTTTGAGATTTTGATTTGACCCTTTTTTTTGCTTTCGTATCCATAAAAATCTCCAGCTAACTCATATTAGCATCAAAGCATTTGGTTCGTTCCATTTTGTCACGTTTTTTTCACCTTTTCTTCCTTCTGTTTCCTTATGAAAAAAGCAAGAAAGTTCTTTTAAATCATCTGGAGGAATCAAAAAGGACAATTCCAACGATTACTCACAATTTTCCGATGCTTGCGGCAGTTTATCTCTAAATTTTCAATGTGGTTCAGTTTCCTTCTGAAAACTAATTTGCTTTGCGGAAAAGAACAACAAAAGTTGCGAATTACTCAATGTTCAATATTCCTTTGTAATAGTGTCGGGCACTCTTCAATTCAATATTTTTTTATTGTGTACGAAATAATAATACGAAAGTAGTTCTTGGAAATCATTAATTTGTTATTTACCTGATCAGTAAAATTGTCGGCATGAAATAATATTTTCACATAACTTGTTTCACTAATGAATGTCTGTGGTTGTTCAGCTTCACCGCAAAACATTCCTGGTTCCCGTCGGTTTGAAACATCAGTCTTTGCATTGCCGTCTACAATCTGAAAATCAAATATAAACATCAAACTTAAAGCAAATGTTCCCGAGAAATATATACATATACATGCATATATATATTTACATATATGTTTGTATGTATACGAGTATGTTAGTTTCAACATCCAACATGAGTGGGAGACTCGGTATCCTTTTCTAGATCTAGGTATACTGTAGGTATATACGTATACGTAGTATATCATATATGTATGGTGGGTTTACGTAATTATATACACATAAATTATAAATTGGGGATGAACATTCTCTATGGTGAATAATACCATAGACGACTGATTTTAATTTTAAATCTAAACATTAAATCGTAAACCATCCTAATATGTTAACAAAATTCAGGGTATTAGAGTGTATACCCAGTTGGATTTATGAATTAATTAAGATTACCATGGCCGGGTTTTTGCGTGTACTTGCAACTGTTGTAATATTCGTCCTGCTACCAATACGCAAGAGGATCCTGGCAAATTATGATTATAATTTCAGGTAAAACTTTGGTAATTTCAACTGTGCGTTGGTCGATATATTACTTAAGTAGAATTGTTGCTTAGTTAAAAAAAAATTTTTTTTTTTAATTTATTAAAATAACTCCTTCATTAAGTATTTTTAATTGCTCCACTGCAACAATTTTACGTTGGGTAGGTATTTTTATTTAATAATTCTAAAGTGTATAAATTAAAGTTGGTTTTTCCTTA
The DNA here is from genome assembly GCA_026745375.1 of Platyura marginata. NCBI lineage: Eukaryota > Metazoa > Arthropoda > Insecta > Diptera > Keroplatidae > Platyura > Platyura marginata. The sequence continues at coordinate 56,383 of JANSTT010007668.1, forward strand.
AAAATTTAAACTCATCGTACACCAAATTTATTATTTGCCCTTTTTCGAATGAACTCCAGCAATACATAAATAAAAAAACCAAAATTGTACAAGCAAATCAGATGAAAAATGATACCATAATATAGTGTTATTAACTGTCTTGGCTGAGAATTCTGGAAGAAATTCTTCTGTCGACGTATAAATAAGTCTGTTAAACGACTGTTGAGATAACAAACTACAGACTCACGTTTTCCGGTTTTTTTTCACATTTCGAATCGAAACGAACCCAATAAAAATTATCCTCGTGACAAAAATGTGTCTCGACCTGGTCAACAACAAAAATATTCAAAACACTGGAGATTATTTGTGTAATATTGGGTTATAAAATATAAAATCAAATTTGTCCAAAAACAATTTAATTAAGCTTAAAAAATTAATTATTTTAAATATTAAAAATTCAATTCATTTCAATAATTCATGGAGTTGAAAATTTTGCAATTAAAATAAGATTCAAAAAAAGTTAAAGGCTATGTCATTCAACTATTTTAAGTACTAAAATTACTAATTGTCATAAATTCAGGAATTCATGTTTTTTTTTATTGAACCTCTTGATTACTTTATAATTAACCTATATAATTAAAGAAATGTTCCCACAAACGTTCAATAAGAAAACATTTCTTTTGAATTTTTTCAAACTACCAGCATAAACTTCGATTAATTAATTATTTTTTAAACTTTAACAAATAATGAAAAGCCAATAGTGTGTACAATATTTTTATGTTTCCATTGTGTTTTCGGAATTCTGCTGGTTAGCAAGGTATGAGTGGAGTTATACTTACAACTCTTGAATTAATGGTAGATTGATTTTAAGCTCGTATTTGAAAAAGCAATGAGCATGAAAAGTAAAAATCAATATTGTGTGGTAACTAGGTGGGTACTTCAATTTTATAAGTATCAATACTCAATAACAAGCCTTCAATTGCAAAATTGCAAAAAAGCTCCTTTATTATGACTGATATATATATAATTATTTATTTATTATGTAAGTATAGACTTTAAGTTATTTTTAGTTGGACACAATTCAATGTTTAAATATGGATTATGCATTCCAAAAGGTTATTTTATTTTTTTTTTTAAATAAATAACTAAACCACATTTCTCGCAAACCATGATATACGAGCAAGATGAAAATGTCAACCCTACTCAAAATTTTGTATAAATCTTTGAGTGTGTATATAAGAAATTTTGATTCTTTTAATATAATAAGAAACAAGGGTAAATATGTTTCCATCAAGAGTAGTAACAAGAAATAATCATTCAGTAGGTGTATAGATAAACTACTGAAAATCACATTTTAAATTTACATTTTAAAATTATATTGAGAGTGACAGAGAAGAGTAGGAGTTAATTTATTTTCCAAAAGATATAAGGACATAAATAACGCCAAATAAATAGGTTTTAATGTGAAAGTTCTTGCCTATGAAGAGGAAAGTCACAAATTTAATTTTCCACACTTGTACCTGAGTGAAACAAGTATCGTTAGATTAGGGAATTAAAACTGTCAATAGCAAGTGGCAAAAATTCCACCTGAAGAATTGTCAATATAATTATAATTCTTCTCATCCGACGATATGTACTAGTCTAGTAATATTGAATTATGACGGCTCTCTGAAAACCTCGAATTGTATGATAAGTGTCATACTTGGCTGTTTGGTTTTTGGCTCGACTAATCAACAATTATAACGTTTATGAATATTTTCAAAATTAATCGAATTTCAATGTAGGTACAGAAACTTCTATTTGACAAATGTTATGGAAACGTTATCCGGGGGCCTTTGTCTTTCTTTTTCTTGATGAAAATTTATTACTTGCGTTTTTTTTTGTTTGTACAAAACTACAAATAAAGAACCTTTTCGAAAATGAACAAATAAATATTACACAATTAAAGGCTAAGTTTTTTATCAGCTTTGTGCTGTTCTTCAAAATCTAATCCATACTCAATGCTAATAAAAAAAAAAATTCTCAAAAACCAAAAGAATAATCTTGGATCATTTCTTAATATTAAATTAATTAAAATTAATATTTTAAATTGATATAAGTACCTTACCTATGTAGATAACACTATACCAACAAGATTTTGAACATCTTTTAAACATAAAAAAAAAAAAATTCTCATTATCCATAACTTTATGTCTTATCTTGGCATAATGCTAATCACCTATCCAAAGGTTTTTATTCTATTACAAGCTTTCGTCTCCTCTTCAAAACGAGGGTAACAACCTACATTCATATGTATGCTTGTATTGTATATACTATATACACACACAGAACACACACGCACAAAACGAGAAGAAATAAATAAATAAAATTAAATATTGAAAGGAAAGATAAAACCCAAATTCACTATAAGGGTTAACCGCAAAGTCATATTGTATGTATATATGCTATATACTGAAAAGAGGCTTGACTTTTGACTGACAAATAAATTTAACCTTTTGTTAGATGAAATGAAAGGATTTTTCTCCGAGATTTGTTGTAGATCCTTTCTTGCTGATTTATATAAAGCCTTAAAGAAATATTTAAAAAAAATTGTTCCACAACCATTTATCGTACACATATATTCTTTGGGAATTTTTTTTTTTTTTTTTTTTTTTTTTTTCTTAAAATTTCTTCTTGTATGTAAATGTAAAAACGTCACTGCATTTATTTTGTTCTGAAAGGAACTTATTTAAAAAAAAAAATAAAAAAAATATGGTAAACATGAACGAAGAGCTATAGCGAATTCCTTCAAAAACACATTATAATTGAATTGAAGTTGGATTCAACCAACAATAAAATGTACATTCCATCTTTACTGAGCATATTTTTTTAGATAAGCGAATTTTCATAAAAAAAAAAAAAACCTATAGACATAGAGAATGAGTACCAACAATACGTTGGTATAGTTTTGTATGTCGGTACATAATATGAAATCGTTCTCCATAAAGAAAAGAGGAAAATTAAATGAAAATATATTTTTAATTGAAGTTTATTGTAGGTATCTGTGTAGACAGTCTTAACAAAAATGAAATTCAATAGAAATCAATATAAAACATTTTTTTATTATAATTCTATTAAAATGTACAAAGTGAGTCAAAAAAGCCACATTAAAAAACTTTACAACTTCAATAATGAATTGTGAGAAAGCAAATTGCAACCGATCTATAATTTTGTTTGAATGAGAATTTTTTGTAGAATGTAATTTTCACTAATAAAACAGAAATGTCTCTGTCGGATAGAGTGACAAATTTGTGTTTCATTAAAATTTTGCTCATTTTCTTTTGAACTATCCGTGGTTTCGATTTATTGTGAAAAATGTTCAAGGAGCTAGGCATTCATTAAAATTTATGTAAAATAATAATAGCTGTTCGTGGGCATTTTATACACCGGAGTTACTAACGCACATCATCCCCTAATAATGTAAACTTCAATATCCATACTCTATTACAGTGTTTTTGGTGCACAAGCAATAGTGAATCCAAATAGTCAGTATCACACAGGTCAACATTTTTGGCCAGCAAACCGGTTCGGACAAGAAAAGTGTTGGCCGTATTCTCTTTGCTTTATGCCACGCTATAAAACCGGTTTGTTGCATAAAAAGAAAGAGATGGTTGCACAGCGATAAGTGTCCTTTTATAAATTAGTAAAATTATTAAACATCCCCTACAGAAATTATTTAACGTGTTAATTAAGACAGATTTCTTCTATTTCGTCAATTTACAACCGTCTAACTGGATGAACGATAAAGTATTAAACAATTCCAAGTCTGCTGCTTCGTTGAACGTACCCAGACTATTTCTATGGTGACCACTGTTTAGAACACTCACCCTTGCCATATTATGTTCAAATATTTAAGCAGAAAAAACTAAAAATCCTAATATCCTGTCCGAATGCGAATGGTCCATAGATCACAAAAGATTATGAACCACTGACTTTATATATGAAATTCAGAGTATCTCTAAACTTTCAAGATAAATATTATATGATAAAAGTTCTAGTTTTATCAGCCTGAGCGTTAATGTTAATTCTTATACTTATGTATGTATTTAAATGTTATTACTATGTTTTACAGATAGATGAATTAAACTACATTGCTTAAGTTATCATAAAGCGTCAATCTTTTAAGTTAAATAATCATTTTCACTATAACTGGTGATATATTAATATGATACGAAGGAATGTCAACCCTACTCAAAGATACATATCTGTAAGTATAAGAATAATGTCCTTTGTAAATAGAACTGAATTATTTCGTTAAACACCATTACGGGGTTAGAAACATGGGAACATATTAGATAAGCGAGTTACATTTTATTCGATTAATAATTCAAATTCCACCTGGCAATGTTGTTATAGAACATATTGGTGTATAAAAATGATTAAGCATAGAACAGTTTATTATTTGAACGGTTTGGTCGATAAGGATTATTTTGACACAATAAAAATTCAATATTTTTCATTTCAAAAAGAATTTTATATTCTTACGATTTTTGTAAATGGATAGAGGTAAAATAAATAATTTTTTGTTGCGAATGGTGGTGCACAACGCCTGACAACTATCTGTCAAATGGTGATGAATCATGGCTGATATATAGTCGGACGCAGCGTATCGGAAACTTGTTTTGATATATGTCATTTTGTAGGTAATGCAGATCGAAGTTTTTTTTTAAATTTCTGTGTTTTATCACCTTTGATTACCATATTTTTGCACACAAAAAATCGTTCAGTAACAAATGCTACATTTTTAAAGTATTTACCTAACTATGTATAATTTAAAATACCGTACATACCCTACAGCCTTAATAATATTATTTTAATAATGCATTTCTACATTTGCCATATTTTAATCGAATATCCGAATTAAATAAAATCCAATATCTGATCATATGTGGCAACAAAATTAAATTTAGGTCAACCACTAAATACAGCGTATATATACATTGTACTTGTACTGTATAGTGTACACCTACCATAAGTATAATATAGTGTAATGGAAAATGAATTTGAATTTGACAACCACATGAATCATACCTCGTTAAAAAATAATTAATACATAAGTCGAATAAAAAAAAAAAAAAAAAAAAATTGGCATTATTTTTAATAAAATTTTAATTAAATATTTCGCTGTTGTAAATTTTTCATATTTTATTTGACAAGAGTGAAAAAATAATAAGTGGGAATAATTGAGTACAAAATTTCAAATATACTTACATACATAGCTTTGTAGGTAGGTACTGATTTTAGATAGTTAAAATAAATAAATATTAGCGTAATGTTAAACAATTAGTATTAAACATTACTAAATGTGGTAAAAAATACAATAGCAAATCTAACATAGATGTCACACATTTATATTTTTGTTACCAGAAATAAATCTGTTATTGTAATAATTATTTGTTTCTTTAACAAATCTGGCATTGGGGCATATTTCTTGTAATAATGTTGGTAAATCAAATTAAATTTTGTGATTAATTTTATTTTGTTCATAAAAAATATATTTATAACAGCGAAAATTAAAGTCCCTAAGTTGATCCTTTATGAACGAGGAAAAAAAAACTATCGAGCCAAAAATGTGTCATCCAAAAATGATCCCACATATATTATTAGTGTTATTGGTTCCTATAGTTCCTACTTATCCAAAAATAACCTTCTCAGTTTCGTTTCTACCTCTTTTATATTATTTGTTTGGCCATTAATTATTACGGTTATTTCTATTAAAAACACACACATATAAAGTTAACTTTAACTGCCTGATACCTATAGTTATTATCGTACCAACCATAATAAAGTCTACCGGTCATAATAGAGTAACATAAATTTATAATTAATGTCCAGTTATTGTCCTTTCGAGATATTATACAGAATTTTGATGTTCATAAACAGTTCATACATAAATTTATTTTATATATACTGAAAAGGAATGCATTTTCGGAATGATTTTAATTTGAATATGCAATATACGAAACTGTTTGATATGCAAATTCCCATTCGGGAGACCAGCTCCCCTTTGGGGTATAATGGGATATATGTAAGTACAAAGTGAATATCTTGAATTTGTAATAATAGTCGAATCATTAAATTAGACGAACTCAATTTTAATTGGACAGCAAATAGATATTAAATCATTAGAATTCTAAGTAGTTGGTCATTCAATTCTATATACATATATGCAAAGTGTATCGTTGGACTGTATGTGTAGGTACATAAATATGATTGAATGCTTTATAATAATTATTAAGTGACATATAGCAAATAGACAAATTTAAATTATATTTGAATAAGAAACGTGTTGTTATTATGTACATACTCGTATGTATCAAAGTAAATATTCAAAGAACTTATTGAGCAGAAGGAATTAAATGTATATAGTATTCAAATAACAATTATTATTTATATTTACATTTAATAATGTACATTGTACTACCTATATGTATAATGATAATTGTACATATACGAAAATATAGTGATCAATTTCAAAAAAATCTGTTTTCCATTTCGATATACAAATAAATAGGAGGGCAGCTCCTAAAAATATTACCAAAAAAAAACTAGTTATTCAAAATGTCAAGTAAATTATTGAAAATCAAAGATATGTAAGAGAAAATTGGAAAAATCTAAAAAAGAATTTTTTTTCCCTGAATTATATAAATTTTATCTTAAACGTTTTCACTTTATTTGTGAAGATTTCAAATGATTTGTATAGAATTTCACATATATTTCCAAACTTTTCCTATATGGAACGCCTAAAAAAGGCCTAAATTTCTATTTCAAAGTAAAATTTAATTTTGAAAAATTCAAAATAAATACAAAAGACGTGATAAACCCAAACACCTATATATCATTAGATTGGTATTTGGTACATTCGTCAGCTTTAATTTACAAGTAATCTCAAGGATAAACTGTAATCCACCGATTTTTAAAAAAAACTTTTACTGATATGATGTTTTTGAATCTGTTTTCAATGGTCGGCTGGTAAAATATATTTTTTCTAATTGATATTCGAAGCTGGGCAAAAAACAGTTCTCCGAATAGTTTGTGAGATATGAATTTGTTAAGGATTTCGTATCGAAAATCTAAAGTAAAAATTGTAAAGTTCTAAACAAATTTTCTTTCCATTTTTTGCTACTTAAGTTTCTACAGTGAAAATGAACCATCACAATATATTACTGGCAATTTTCCAAATAAGATACAAGTGGGTTAACAGAAGAGCCAGAAAATTGAAAATTACGTTTACAAAAATATACCTACATACATATACAAAATACGATTGATAATTTTACATCATAACTAAAGCTATAAGAGTTTTTTATATTTTTTTTAAATTTATTTATTCAAGTCTAAATATACTTTTGAATAATCTTTATTCTTTACATTTACAAAATTAAAATAAACCTTGCAAAAAAAATAGAACTTTAGCCTACCGCAATGTATATAGTTTAAAGTTCTACTATGTAGTTACTTCTGGCTGATGGCACGAAAGTTCACAAATATTGAATTGGTTATACCTAACTACATCCATATTAATATAACTTGTTTGGTTTAGCGTAATTATGTGTACCTACATTTACTTACTAGTTCTATACTTTCGTCAGCTAAAAAGCACATCAAATAATATATAAGAGAATTGCAGTCATTTCCCTTAGTCCTATACATAGACTAACATATTGGAGGAGTTATATACAATTTAAAGTAACTTACGGACCGACAACAATATTATGAAATTGTTAAACGGAAATTACATTAAATGTTGCAAAAATTTAATTTCCTGATCAGCTGCTCTTGTTAGATATGTACAAATGTACATAAATATGTATGTATAGTTCATAACCAGGTATACACGTTGTTATATAACATAAAAATATTGGTACACTAAAACTAAAGCATTTTACAGTATTCAAATAATGTGGGGTTTGTCGTTGGCGTAATGGTTGCGCATATAGGTTAACATTAACTTAACAAAGTATAACCCTAAAATGTGGTTTTCCACAGTCCAGCTTCTATAGCAAATAAGTGTTTGCTTGTTCCTTGTATCTTACATCTCTATGTATTTACATTACATACCATATACTCGTATGTATACATATAAGCTTTGTTTAACAATTCTGGATGTTCGTTCTATATAACTAATGGCTGCATAAAATGAATTGGCTTTAGAGTTTATTTGAACATTAAGGGTGTTGATAGCAATGACAAAAGCTCTAAGTTGTGTCATTTTGTATCATTTATTTCTATGCACACATTTATTATTGCGTGTTGGGAGGTGGGGGTTGGGATTTTCAATGTTTACGCGGCGAACATAGTACGTTTAGACTTTTGGTATATTTTCGCGATACATATTGCTGATAGGAATGAAATGGAGGGGGGGGGGGGGGGGGAAAAGTCTTATAAATGTTTTGGCTTAATATTTAAATTGATATTAATTAGTGTATATTGTAGGAGCTAGAAGATCTTTGAAGTTGTATTGTAAACATAATGTTACGAAAGAATATGTAACTTTTGCATAATAGGGACGTTTTTGACATAAACAATGAGTAAGGTAATTTAGAAAATTAACTTTTGTACAATTGAAAACGAAGGGATTTTAGAAATTATTTTAGAAAGAAGGAGCATATTAAGGGCTAGTTCTATAGAAATCGGTTAAATTCAGTAAAAGTATTTTATTTTTAATTAAGGGGGAAATTTTACTCGTTAAACCTCTAAGAACCGAAACAGGCAAGAGTTTTTTTTTTATTCAACACAAAAAGCGTCCAAGCTCAAAAGAAAGTAGATGAACTATTATTATTAGTATTAAAAGAATATCATTTTACTTAATCATATCTTCGGTTGTAAATATTTGTTAACTAACATTATTCTTGTCGCTTATTGGTTAAACAAAATGTTCCAGCTAATCGTGACGAAGTAATATTTAATTTAATATATATGAGGCGGTTTATAGACGGCCTACTATATAACTACAATGTACATAAATAGTTGCAAATATTTTTTAAATTGACCCGGATATAGGTCAAATTCCAGTTATTGTGGCCAAAAACTGTATTATGGAAAAAACTATTTTTGAAAATTTTACGGGACTGTCATTAGCTAGTACTAGAAAAATTTTCTTAATACGGTAAAATTATTTGCATATCTAAACGATAGAAAATTTCATTACTGATTTAATTCATATGCATATAATACGAGTAGGTACTATAACAGTAGTTTTATTATAAGAGTAGTACGATGTAATATAATGACATGAATCTTGTGGGATCAATGCCGCTACAAAATAGTTGAAAATAGTTTCAAAAGTTTAATCAAAAGTTTCCAAGTTGTTAAAGTTTTATATACCTAGATTAGTTAGGTAAGTATATTGTGGGAGTATATTTGGAAGTGTTAGGTATTTATAAATATTTTCTTGTTACCATTATCATAATGTATAGTTGACACAAGTGTGTAAAAAAAAAGAAGATTTTCACAACAGTGGCGAATCGTACCAATTTCTGTTGCAATTGTCAATAATTTGATGTAGTAGTTTTTTTTTACACCATTATGCACACAAATTACACAACGTGCCATGCTTCTACTTTTATTTCCTGTTTTCCCACGCACCCGCATAATGTATCGTTGTTGTTGTTGGAAAACTTTTACCACACAGATGACAGATTGTATATACGTACTTTTCTGACAATTCTGTTTCTACATATGTCATTTCTGAAATAGCTCCAGAGCAATTATTTTTATACACAGCAAGTTCTCTATAAAAGACACCTTTATACGAATATGATACGTTCGATTGCCATTTAAAACCCACCCCAAAAAGTCGTCTTTGATTATATTGTACATGTACATATAACTCAACTTCAAAACAGAAGATTTCAATTATATGTAGCTCTCCCACTTGAGAATTCGGGAAAATAATGTGAATTACAGGCAAATATTTATCTAATACTGGTACCATATTGTACAAATAAAATAAAAGGGGGGAAACACAAAACTTATGACTTCTGGTTGTCTGCATAACGTTCTTATAAGAAATTATTTGTTGAAATGTCTTTCGATATTGGAATGGATGGATGTTGTATAATATCCGGTCTTAAAAAATAAGAAAATTTATGTTTATGGTGACACAATAATCAAGCAACTATGTATGTACTATATATGTATATATATCATCGATATACATACAATTTATATTAAACTTGTATATAACCCATTCAAATTTTATCGAAGGAACATTTGTTATCATCTGCAGAATAATACATATTCGGCAAAATCAAATGGGACATTGTTAGGTAGAAATAAGTTTAGACATTGAATATCTTGTTGTATACATTTTTTTTTCTTCTTCTGGGTATAATGGTTATATATGTATGTATATATAGAGAGATATGTATATATACTTGAATAGCACCCACAAATACGGATATATAACACAAAGTACAGCCCTTCCTGTCGAATTGAACGTGAAAAACGAATGTTGTACTACATTTTATTACATATTCAGCAGAAAATTTAGCAACCCAGTTTAACCATTCAGCTAGAAAGATTTATGCTAAAAAGCCATAATAAATTCTGTCCAACATGTAGTTGCAGAGGGGTTATACACATGGAAATTTGTTTGAAAACAGTAGTTTTACACGCTATTATCGAAGGTTCATCGTGAAACAATACAATGGAGAGAGGAGACAGAGGAGCAAAAAAAAACCCCATATTATCCTCTCATGTAAAATATAAAGTTGGTCGTTTGGCAAATTGATTGGTCAAATGAACAAATCTATTAAGGCTGACTTATGATGGTGGAAGCAATTTTATATTAATAGGCTGAATGTAAATATTTATTTGGTTATTTGATTTTAATATATTCAGAAAAAAACATTTTCTATAGCACAGAAGCAAATCAAATATCCAAGAGCTTTTAATATCATGCTTTTACATGAGAGTACATATTATTTTTATTACAGTCTAAAGTTTGCTGTAGCTTGGAAAATGAAGCATTAAGTACATATATACATACATATATAACGTAAAGTGATAAAAAAGTGTGTGTATGATAATATCCATGTAAGTCAAGTATAGACAAGGAACTTACATTATGTAATTAAGTAAATTTACTACGGAAGTATGACAATAGAAAAAGTTATAGCAAAAGTTTACCTCCTGCTCCTACTCACGTAATTTTACTCACGTTATACAAAGTAATCAAATTACATATTGTTTGATGGAAAATTTCTAAAATTATTTCTTATATAATAAAACAATGGATTTAGAAACCTTCCTGTTTGACGTAAGATTTATCGAAATTTTTTTCCACTAATGTTTAGAGATTGTATGTAGTATGTAGCCATTGGCGGTTTTTTTTAACTTTAAAGAATTTTTGAAAATGTCAACTTTTAACATTTGTTTCTATTTTTTTACCTTAAAATATTTTTGCAAAAATGTGATTTCCATGTACTTTAAATAGTATGAAAATAGGGTAAATACTGGCAGTGCTACTAAGGTACATTAGGTATAAATAAGTACCTACATAGTTTATATTTATTTTTTTTAATTTTAGGGCTTTAATGTTAGAAATAGTTTTTTTAATGAAAAAATATCACAAATTCCCAGTTAGTATGTCTGAAAATTTTAAGTGCCAATAAGCTACTTCTTGTCCCAATGAAAAATTTATTGTCATCAATTTAATCGAAATGTTATAAGAAATATGTAAGGCACAAAGCACAACAACTGAAAAAGTAAAGTTGGCAAAATACATTTAAAAAAAAAAATTGATTCTCAGGATCTGGAGCAATTATTTTCTATTAAAAATGAATGGACTAATTTCTAGGAAAAATGAAATTTCACAAAAAAAGCTAAAGATTACAAAATTCCAATAAATTAAATGATTTTCAAATTCTTGTTTTTTTTTTTTTTGCCCAACAAAACATGAATGAAAATAAAGAAGATTCTCAGTAAAAAGCTTTAGCTTAAATTTTAATAATCCAAAAAATGTTTTTTTAAGCTTGCTTTATACCTAAGTACAATATATAAGTATACTTATTTGAATACGAATAACGAAATAAAAAACAATTACTTCAAATGACTTACAATATATTAAAGAAAATATTTACGGAAAAATATCTGTGCGGAACTTTTTACAAGGAAAACTAATATGCCATTATTTATAATTTTTCACAAAATAACAATATTTACTTATCATTCCGCCGTTAAATGAAATAAAAATACATACTCGACATTTCATTTCAGGAAGAATTAGGCACGAACATGCTGCTGTCGATTCCATTGTATGTGTTTAATATCTGTTTTTATACAAGGCGTTTCAAAAACCCAAAGCTTTTTCCACAAAAAAAAAAAACCAAAAAAACAAAAAAAAAAACGCGTTAATGACGAACCACTTCAGCTGTGTTATAGCAATACAAAAAAAAATAAAAGAAAAATATACGTCCCTTTTTATCCGTGTATAGCTTTTTCCATTAAGATCAGAGTTTTGGTGTGTGTCTGTATATATAAACATAAATGTATATGGGCATAGTTAGGTTGGATAAGGCCTCGAAAGAGCAAAAATACACGTACTAAAGGAATGTAAACCTACAATTTACATAATTATGTACGTCCATTAACATGAATTGCAAACACTCCTAGATGAAAATAATATAAGAATGGAGGTCAATCCGTCGAAAGGCAGTTAAGCGTAAATATGTCAGATTTAATTAAATTATTATACATATACATATACATAGAAGATTATTCATTAATATTTTAAATTATGCTGTCTATATACATTTTGGCCAAAAACTTTATATTTAGCTATTCATCCCTGAATTACTGAATAACGTTTCTATAGTATATACATACATAGTACCTGTGTGTTGCATCTGTAGTGAATTTTCTAACTATAAAACTTTTCGTCGGAGTTTTATACAATTTTCAACAGAAATTAATACGAATCATAAATGTTTTTTAATTAAAATTTTTAATAAAATTGCTTTTTAGAGTTCACAAGGGTGAACTAGAGTAAAACAAATGTCTCATAAAGGTACCAACAACTGAACCCAATTTTAATAAATAATAGTCTTTGATCCGGCCAAATTTTGACTAAGAACTTAAGTTTAAGCCTTGAATTTTTACTAGTCGGGCTTTTCGATGGTCAATAATCGTAACTGTTCAATTTTTCAATTCCAAACCTATTAAATGTTTGTATAAAATTTTTTTCGAGAATATCCTATAGATCTACAATCTACATAAATGTTAATGGCTTATAGTGGAATAAATCAGCAATAAGAACTCTTTGGTTCTAAAGAATTTTAAAGAATAAAACTAATTGGGGTAAGTATGTAAGTTATGTGAATGGGCCATAAACAGTTGGACTAAGAATTATAAATAAATAGAATTACAAATTTTAATAGCTTAACTTCCAAGAATACCTACAACCTACATAGCTTCTGCTTATTATAACTTCACAACTATAATCTAATTTATTCAGTAGACATTTTCACGCAATATATAAACTAATTTTTGCTTTTCATTTAAATTTTAAATAAATTTCAAGTTAAAAATACGAAAGAACAACTTTCGAAATAAACAATAAATTAAGCTTGCTCTCGGCCAGCATGTTCAAAACATGTTGCATTATTCATGGCATTAAATATATTTTATGAGATGAAGTTTTACACAAAAATATACTATACACATACTAATGTTGGTATAAAGTTAAAAATAAAATATAAAATTAAAAATAAAAGATAGGCATACCTGCAGAAAACCACCCTCACAATATGTTGCATTCACCAGATCACCCACTTTGAATTTTTTAAATCGTAATCTCAACACCCAATCACGGGGTGCACCACGAAAGCTACGAAAACGATACCAGCAAGTCATGGGACGTCCTTTATTTTGATTTGTTACTTCCGGCGATGCAACATCCTCGTATATGTCAACTGTTTTATTGCAGTGGTCCTTAAATGTGTCGGATGTTCCTCCTATGGAAAAAAAGAAGATAAACAAACATAAATTTAAATGTTTTGGTGCACTGCGAAAATAAATGAGTGTTAATATTGGCACTCAAGACATTGCAGAGAGAATATCATCCAATATGTATGTAATTTGTGTTTAACATTTTATGGGTTAAGCTTTCATATTTATAGATAGAGAAACAGTGGCGAATTGTAAATTGAATATTTCATTGAATTAGAAAAGTTTCCAACTTTTTTTTTAAAAAAAACGCCCAATTTGTCTGATTTCGTTCCGATTTTCCTTAAAATCACAGAAATTTTTCAGCTTTATGTTTGATCATATAGTAGTTTGTCGATGCCCGATCCCAAATCAATAACACGAACCGTCACTGCAGAAAAGAATGTAAATTTCATCTTTATTGTCCCTTTTTTATATTATTTCAAATATGTAGCCCACATCAACTAGCCCTAGCCTAGATGGTACATTTTTGCTCTGTATACTCTAAATAATGCCAACAATTTGCTGCATCATTTCCCAATAGTAGGTTGTTGTTGGGGTTTGTATTTAGAAAATGCCTACCTTGCTATTTACAATTTTTCAAAAATATTTATTCGCCTTTTTTCAAAAATAATACCATTATCTCTTAAACTAACAAAAACAGTTGAAGAAATTCATTGTTTTTGTACCAAATTCTCAAACGGATTAAAATAACAATTGAATTTTCATTTCAAAAGATGTCCCTGTTATAAAATAGAAATTACTTTACGAAAATGTGTACACAACTAATTAATCATTTTAAATTTATGACAAATCGCTCCATTTTAATTTACAGCTTTACTGAATGAAAAGTTTTATTATCTCCTACATATACATACATAGATCCATTGTACTATACATACATAAATATAGTGAATGTTTTGTTGTAAAGTTAAAACAAAATCACTTTTCATTCAATTAGTCAGACAAAAGTTCGTCGCTCTATAAATAGAACAATAAAGTTTTGAAGTGAAAATTTTCGAAATTAATTTACCAAACAATTTCTTAACTATAAATCGGTTTATATAGTTTCATAGTTTTTCGAAAATAGAATATAGTCAGCCAATCATGAAATAAATCCACCGAAAGAAAATCTATTGATGTGACAGTTCGCTGTCATTATGTTCTCAATAAAAAGAGAGAAGAAAATCATTTTCTTTTGTTGGTGAATTCGTACAATTGTGGATATAACAAAGGCACAGAGACGACAATAGCTTTGCATTCTTTTTTTCCGGCAGAGTTTTGTAACGGAATGAGCGGCGTATAGAGTTGTTGTTTCAAAAAAAAAAGAAAAAGGAAGAGAGATAAAAATGCTAAGAACATTTATTTGGAATAATTAGGGATTTGTAATTTTCAATTTTGTTATCTAAAAAAAGAAGAAAAAAAATCTAAAACTCAATTATGAGAGGTTTTCGACGATTTTTCCAAGTTGTATTAATGAAAATTTTTATTTTTTGACAGAATCAATTTTTTGGTGATTTCTTAGGATTCTTATTATTTTTATTACCAATCAAAAAGAAACGAGAGAAAAATGCGAAATGCGACATTGAAAAAGTTTCCTGTCACTAACTTTGTAACTTATTGGGATTAGATTTGGTTGCGTTGCACTCGAAATTCTATATTGACCATAAAAGGGGTAGAAATACATCCCTAAAGCCTCACATGGATAGAGAAAGTAAAAATTGAGTCCACATGACAAAGTCTAGATGCCAGCGACCGGGAGTCACACAATTTACGAGTGTGTTTTTGATCGTGTGATAATCGAGAAAGAAATTATTAATCACAAGATTAATAACCTACTCAACATCATTGCAAGTGCTGTCAAAATAAATCGAAAATGCATGTGAAGCAAGTAAATTTTAAATCATAAATTATTCAGGAAAAAATTGTCGTGTTAGATAAATTTTGTTCGTGAGGTAATTTCAGCTAGATTCTTTAGGTAAACCATTTTTTTTTTTTAACAAAAATTCTGAATCCTTAGAAATGTTAATTTATTTCATTAAGTTCGATCTCATCATATTTTTTTTTTCAGTGTAACAAAATGCTAATTTTTGTCAGTCACTGAATAAGCAACATCATACATAAAGAACTGCTGGCAGATTGTTTGACACTTTGCCAGTATTTACATACATTACATGGAGGATATATGTGTTTTCGCATAAAAAAAAAACAATTGCGATTGAATTTACTATTCAAGGGGTGTGAATTTGCCTACTTTCTACACGATATACTTGCCACAAAAATTTAAATTTTAAACACCAGAAAAATATTTGAGAAAACACATGAACACTACTGGGAAAAAAGTTTCACAAACCCTGCCATCATATACATATATCAAAATAGAAAATATTAATTTGGAAAACAATTCGGTTTTATGTAAAATGGGTGCGTGTCTTTTTGTCTGGCTTAGTAATTTATTAATTTGAAGTTCAAATTCAATTGAATTAATCTGTCTGCTTGTCTAGCTCATTATTACTAATTGTTTTCTGTTGTATCATTAATTAATTATGACTACACAAGTTGTAAATATTCTGCTTTTGATGGTGATAATGGAATTTCATAAATTGAGTTATATAAAGGCTTTTAATGTTGCTGAAACTTTGGTATAAAAGCTATATAATATTAATTGAAGAAGTCATAAAACTTTTCTTTCTCTTTCTTTTTTTTTTTTATTCGGAAACTCGAAAATCGTGAAGGGTAAACTTGCACATAAAGTAACACATAAAAGTTGCTATAACCCATGATTAGATTAGATTAGTATTTACTTGGTGCCATTTGACATCGTTTCCATATATACTTTTACAAAAGAAAAAGCTATTTGACACAACGCCATGGAAAATTCGTTTGTTATGTCAACTGAATCGAAAATATTATATAGAGCCATCCAGTATTGTTAGCGAGAGGTTTGAAAAAAAAATGTTTTTTTTTTCTTTTTGTGCGTGGTATGTTATTTTTTTTTTTTTATAGATCAGTCGTTTGGTCTGTAAAAATTAAAATATGGCATTTTTTATTTCTCTGGTGGCTTAGAATAAGCGTCGTTATATATGTGATTTGTTGAAGGTTTCGGCAATATTATAAATTATTGTAATGGATTTTTTTAAAAGATGAAAAAGATAAAAACGGAAAGAAAATATCCTACATAAGCAACATGATTATATGATTTGAAAAGTATTATACAATAATTTAACAACAAAAGTAACGAATTGTATACAGGCCACCAACTCCAGTTTGGCTGTGGTAGTTTGAAGAAATAAAAACAACTCACCAAAAAAGTCTTCGCTTAGACACGTGCCACGCTTGGTTTTTGTTTGAAGGAAAAACAATTCTACATTAAAAGTTTGGTTAATTTACTTTTAAATGTCAATTTTTTGGTTTATTTTTTAACATTACTTAATCCCACCGCAGAGCTTAAATTTAAATAAAACTCAATTAAAAGTTGAAAAAATCTCTCTTAACTTTTACATTTTTGGCATTGGAGCTCATTCACGTATACATAGAGGTGCTGAAACGCTTCTAACGTTGAAATTCGTCATCTCAATGTAAAGTTGTCAAATAGTTTAGCGAGGACTTCACTTTATGCGTAGGCAATTTTAATATGCCAAAATAATAACGTGTAAATTGGAAAACAAGTATCCTTCTGGGAAAAAATTAAAATCTGTAACAAAGAAAAGATTTCGAAAAGTCAAGTTTATCATCGGCTATAAATTAACCTTTGAAAAAGTAGCTGTCAAACAAGAGGAGAGGTATATATTTCAATTAAAATCTTCTACATTTAATTATTACAAAAAAATACTTTTTAGGAACAATCCCAAGATTAGAGAAATATATATATACCTACATATATAAGAATGTACACATAAATAACATTGTCAGACCTTAATTCGATCTTTATTTTAAAAACTTGAACAAAAAAAAAAAAACAAAAAAATCAGATATTCCATTTTATTCCCCGAGCCCCATTCCATCAACAAACAAAAATTCGTATAACCTGTCTGATACGCAGCCCTTTAAAAATAATTTATTACACATTTTGTTCTTTATAATGGATTGCTAGAAGAAATATTTCCCAATTTAATTTTGCTTTACTTATTCTTGAGCTTTATATAAAACAAATAATAAATAGAAGTGAAAGTTAAGGAAAGCACATATTTCTCCGGTTCATGAATTCGCACATCAGTACGTACACTTGGTAGGCAACACATTTTAAAATGTGGCAAATTGTGATAGGAATTATAAGCAGAAAACAGTGTTATATGGAGCAAGTTTATGCGGAGCAGTTATTTTTGTAGAATTTATAAGTTTTATGGCATAAATTTATTAGAAAAAGCTTTTAAGTATTAACCGTTTTGGTATCAGCTAATGGTCAATGAAGCTAAACATCTTATTTTTAGGTAAACCTATTCATATCCAACTATACCCCGAAAACAGTTAAAGTTGTTTTATTGGTAATTAACCTACATTTAGACATTTTCTTTAAATCGTCGTCCTTCAATAATACTAAAACTTAGGTATCCAAGTGGATTTAGGATAGAAATTTTATTGTTATACATAATGTGTTACCCTAACCATGCGGCCATTAATAAATATGGTATTTAATATTGTTAATCCTTATTTGTTTGACCAGTTATCGAATATCCAATCTCATTATTTCACGCAAAGCTTTACTATAAAATAAATTCAGTCGGATTTAAAATATTTTTTTAACGAGATGTTATTAATATGATTAAAGACTAAAAATATATAACCAAATAATCTTCAAAGTTCTTCACTATAAATTGATTTCATTGTGTGTAATATAAAAATTCCTATACAATCCAATATTGACAACACGATTTTATCTTTCCTTTATATATTTCTGAAGTAATACCTACGAATATACATATGTATATATACCATGCTTACATATATTATATATTTGTTTTGAATATATAGAAAAAATACGAAGAAGATACTTTAGCCATAAAATTTGGGCTTTGCAAACTTTTACGATAAGCTTTCTTGAAAACCCCTTTTATACCGTAACCGAAATACTTTGATAAGTCAATTTCTTTGTTTTTACTTTTGTACGACCAACGTGTGTTCCCCTTGATAATGAATTCTTAAAATCAACTTCAAATTTGCCCAAAAATCCCTATTTTATTATATGATAGAAGAAAAAGAAAACACACCATCGGAAACTTTCCCACAATTTAAGAAAATGTAAATTGCTTATAACTCTCTTTCTCTTTCTACCCTACTTTTACATTCAGTAAATCAAAATCTAATATAGGAAAATATGTTTTCAGTTTCAAATCTCATGGGCGACCAGAAACAACGGTTTTCGCTTTTTTCTCATTTTTACTTATTTTTCCCAAGTTCAAAATGTATTTAGAGCGAAAATATTATTACGCATAGAAAATCAGATTTCTCAATGAATTTATTCAAAATATTCAAAATGGGGTGGTTTTTTGTGTGTGTATAAATGAAAAGCTCAACTATGTAGAAAATTGTTAAATTCATGAGTTACTACATTTATTTGAAAGTTGTTTTTCTAAATATTGATGAAAGAAAAATAATAAACCGTTTTTCACAAACATTCGTTTGAAATTATATTTCTAACCTTAACAAATAAATGAAAAAAATATTCAAAACGGAAAAACTGTAATTGAAGGTGCTTCATACGAATTATGTAAAATGTTATGTCTTCAGATCAGACACTGACAACCTTTTTTTCGTGGCGTACAAAAATTTTAATTTGACCTAACTAAAAAAAAAACACTATTTGTCTACTCTACGAAAATTCTTATATTTTATTTATTATCATGTCTCTCTCCGTCATTTACCATTTATTTATTTATGTCATTCATCATGCATGAAAAGTAAAAAATTAATTATGGTCTTCTAAAAAAAATTTGTTGTTGATTTTTTTTCAAGACGTCTATTTGGCCTCCTAATTAAATATTCCATCACGTCACAATTATATATTTAGGACACCCCCCGTCAATTCCACCATATTAATTTTAAACATTTTCATCAGAGTTGTAAATAAATTTGAAGAAAACAAATGGACGCACGAGTCGCATTATAAATATTTTCTAACATGGAACGCATAATAAATTTGCATTTTATTCATAGATTATTTTTGTATTGTTAATCGCAAATATCATGACAAATATTTAGATATTTAGAAAATGTACAGTACACATACACAAAATGTTTGTGAACAAAAATAAAATCAACCAAATTAGTATTCAATTCTCGAAAGCCATTCTTTCGCTATGGAACCAAATAGACCTCATAAAGCTAAATTAAAATCCAGCTGATGCTATAACCAAAATCCGGCCCATGGGCCAAAGGTTTTTCATACTTTTATACTATTGACAGAGAGAGAGAGAGAGAGAGAGAAGAAGAGAATTATTGTATGGGATATTGTAGCTTTTTTACAATGTTCTCTGCAGATATTATATTGGAAAATTTTTGGTATATAGAGAATTTGGTTCTAGCATCTGACATGCTATGCAATCCATATAGAAAATTGATACTCGGTATCGATATTGGCTTTGGTTATATAAAATTAAATTATTCATAGCCTCCAGAGAAAATACTTGATTAAATTATCTTTAATTTTGTTTTGTTCAACTGAATTTTGCAGAATAGACTATGCTTAACGTATTTCATTATTTAATATCTATACAT
>JANSTT010007669.1:0-27016 GCA_026745375.1 Platyura marginata
CGGACAGACGGACAGACGGACAGACGGACAGACGGACAGACGGACAGACGGACAGACGGACAGACGGACAGACGGATGGACATGCATATTTCGACTTAAAATTTCACGAGAAAGACAATGGTGTATTAATTTTTCTTTCTGCGATGAGTATTTATTGGCATTACAAACTCCGTACCAAAGTTATAATACCATTTAATTAACATGAAATTTTAAGTAAATCAATGCAATTTAATAAATAATAATACTATTATTGACATTTTAATTAATAATCGACGAAAAACAAGCTGGATTTGTTTTTTTACTTTTTTCTGAAGGTGAAACATCTGCAAAAACCGCACACGCTTGGATTTTGTCCCTTCTTTTTTTAGATATTTTTAATAAATACTTCCAAATTACGTAATAATATTTGTCCGTAATAACAATGTACCTATACATTAGTAGGTTGTTATGGACATTTTATTTGCATTACACAGTAGAGATTCAATATAACGACCGAATAATAACATATTGATAACAGTCCTCATTGTTTCAGAAAATCGGATGTATTCTTAGCAGTTCTTTGGGTCATTTTCGTTTATTTATTATGGAATTATTAGCCAGTAGAATTACGTTGTAAATAGTTTGGCTTCTATTTTGACAGAGCCTTCTTAGTACAGCCAGTGGAGGCCTCTATCTTTGTACTTGTACATCATTACAGTTGAAAACACTGTAACCGTCAAATTTGACAAATTGTTATACTTCAGATGTTTTCTCTAACATTTTGAATGTTTTCTTCGTTGAGTTGACAATTTTTATCAACGATTCCCTGAAATGAAGCCCTAGCTAGACCTAAGGTTTTAAGTCGAATACGACCCACGCGGTTTAAGGGGCCTATATATAGAAAATGAAAGTGAAAAGTGAAAGTGAAAATATAGTTTTAAGTTTCAAGTTTTAATAATTACTGTTTTTGCATGCGATTTAAGAATAAAAATACGAATAAGAATAAAAATTATGAGCTGCCAAAGTCGCCAAAAAATGTAATATTTGCTTAGGAAAAATTCGTTATTCTTTCGAATTATTATCTATCAAAACTAGTAACCTCCACAGAAGTGCAGTTGCGTAACGTCTATTGAACAAATAAGTCATTGTCTACCCTAATTCATAATTAATATTCTGACGATTTGTTTCTAATCAGCTAAAACACAATTTTCATTTTTTGTCCATCGTGTATTCTACATCTAGATATCTAGATGTCACCAAAATTGTAGAAAATTTAATTTGACTAATAATAAGACAAATAATATTTTTTATAACCAATCAGATGGTAATTGAATTGTGTCTACCCTATAATACTCTTTACGCGTCGCCATTGCTGAATTGGGTTATTTACCTTTGTAAATATACTTTTTTTCTCTCAAAAAGTAAATCTGAACAACTTTGGGATTTTGTGTTCACATTTTCACCTAGGCACTGTATGTATATTTGAGTTTAAATATGTTACAAATTCACATTTTTTTTTATTTGATCCAAGTTTTATATAAATCGAGTACAATTCAAAAAAATACTTTAGTTGGATTTGTCATTTATTAATAATTATTTAGAAATGGGTAAATTTTATACTTTAGCATTCGTGGCTTGTCTAGCGAGGTTAAGTTTTGGAATTGGAATTGGTAATTTTTTATAACTATTTTTCATTAGTTATCTATAAAATTTAAAAAAAATTATTGCCTGCTGCACAGATATACCAGAATTTCAAAAGGCCGTAGAAGTTTTCGACACAAATACTTCGTCCATTTTTTTGATTCCAGTTAATGCTCTTGATGCAGAATTAAAGACGATTAATAATGGTAAATGTATTATTATAACATTTTAAACTTAAAAGTCAAATATTTAGCAAATATTTTATTTCCGGATGACATAACATATGGTATAGTACATATGTAATATAAATGTGAATAGGCTAGAACATACGACCAAAGTGCCACGTCAAATATTACAGGTAATCGTAGTAAAAGAAATGTTTCTTTTAGATTCAATGCAACACTTGTGAGTCACGAAGATTATAGTTGATGAAATGATGATATTAGACTAGAGCAGTGGTTCTTAACCGGTGCTCCGCAATCTTGTACCAGGTGCTCCACGAAACGAAAGTGAAACCAAATATTAAAAACTTTTACATATACTCATCCTTTAATTTATGTGGTAGGTACTTGGTTTGTTTCAGTGTTGAAAAACAAAACCATTTTGGTCGCTCACTGAAGAACGAAAAATATCTTTTAACTCAATCTAAGCAAAAACGAAAAACCATTCATTTTTTAGTAAAAACTGTTTACTTTTTCCTATAATATTGATGGTTTTTGGTAAAATTATCTTTGTCGTATGATTTCCTTTTATAATGTACGTTCATTGTATGATGTATGTGTTGGCGAAATATGTAAAATTCCCCAATTATCACATTAAATTATTTATTATATTATTTTTATCATTGTTATTTTGAATATGTAACAATTTACTTTTGTTGATTTTATTTTATATTATGTATATAATTATTATTTTGATTTGAATAAATGAAAAATTTGATTTCCGTATATAATCCAAATTACTGGAATCAATTTTAATTAGTTCTTATGCTCCGGGAAAGTTTGACGTAATTAAATGTGCTCCGTGACCTCGAAAAGGTTAAGAACCATTGGACTAGAGACTAGACTAAAAACTATTTACTATAATATCTACAAAATATTACTTAATCCCATTTATTTTCAGATTTTCTTAGTCAATTCTATTTTCTACCAAAATTAGTAGGTGCTTTTGTTCCGGCCTATCAAAATAGTTCTCGGGATCTTTTTGTTCTCGGTACAAGCATTAGTAGTTTAGTACACAAGTTTTTTGAAGGTAACACAATTATTAAGAAATTTGCTCAAAGAATAATAAAAAAAAATTAATTTTTAGGAATACCAATTTCAACATTAAACGCAATATAATTATATGATTGTATATGGAAATCAGTAAAAAATATAGCCCGTTCAACTGCTTATTTTTTTGTTACCTTTTACTTAATTTTTATCTATTTTTTTCTACAACAAATAAATATTCAATAAATTAAAAATAAATGATTAAAATTCTTAAAAAAACAAATGGAGGTTTTTGTTCTATTATAGAGAAATTTATTTTTTTATTTTTTATAATTATTTTTGTCATAGTTAAGCATAGTTAGCTCCCTCTCGGAAAAAACTACTTTGAAGGCACTTAGGAAATATGGTTTTAATTTTTTTTTTAAATAACTACCGAAATCTTCCAAACATTGAGTAATTTTTTACACTCACAAAAGATAGTTTTAAAATGGCGTCCGTTGGCCGTCAATTTGAATTTTTTTACTGAAATTGTTCAATTCAAAAAACATTTTCATACAATCTTTTGATTATCATCAATATAAAACTACAAATCAGATAATTATAAATATTTTGTATTATATAGTAATACTTACTTACCTATTCTAAAAAATGCTGCGATGTAAAATATCCATAATGTATACAGTAAGTACATAAGGGGTTTTTTTGTTGTTGTTATTATAATCACAAAAAACACAAAATCCGATATCAATTAATAAGAAACAACATTTTTTGTATTTCATTGATCACAAATATTGAAGAAATTATTGATTTATTCACTTTGTTTATATAGATTTTTCACTATTATTTTTAAATTTAAATTTTAAACACAATTTTCACGACTACCTCAAACGTCAACTATCGCCATTTGTAAAATTCCATCTAGTTTAGTACTTTTGCATTAGTATGAACAAATTTTTAGTACACCAACGATTCACAGATGGCAACACCAATAACTTAGTTATATTTTCAGAGGATTCAACTAAATGCCATTTAATTACTGAATTCTTGATTACAGACGACTTAAAATGTCTCTAGAATTTTTTTTCTACGTTGAATATTAAGGAATTTTACAAATTAAACTATGCTACTACGCTAGCACATATAACGAGATTTTAATTTATATCATTTCAGTTCTAAGTGTCGGCTAGTGTTATGTGGCTATCTTGAAAGGTATCTACATATATACATAGTATTCTCAAATGTTCAGTAGTTAAATTCTAGATCTTAATAAGTCTTAAGAGTTTCATAGACAGTTTTTATGACTTAAGAGAACGATGCTAATGAGAACGAAATTAGTAAATATCAAGTAACAAATTTCTATATTCCCATAACTTCTCACCCCCCGCCCCCTACCTTTACCTATATATGTATATAATGCCATTTTGCCAATTGTTTTGTGACGACACAACATATATTCCTTTTACCAGTGGGATTCAAATTTTCCTCAATATATTTTTATTCATTTTATTTTTTTTTTTTTTTGTTCACTTGCTTTTGGCCTGAAAAGGTATTTTTTCCGCCTCCATGACGATGGGGGAACGATAATAATAGACTATAAAAATTAAAGGCATGTAATGTAAAAAAAAAGAGAAAAAAATTGTATAGAAAAAGTACGAGAAAAACGGAATTCTATTCAGACTTGTCAGAATAAATTTAATCTTGTGACTTGTAAGAAAAGAATAATGCGATTTAATGTACAAATTCACAACATGTGCTGCAAGTGTCGCATCGTTGTCGTTCGTAAATATGGGAGTAGAGACGTAAATATCCTTATTTTCTTATATATATATGAGATATACACAAATAATCTACGCGGTAAAATTGTTCTTGATCCAGATAACAGAATACAGATGATTCATATTCCCTGGAGTACATTTAAAGGTAAATGCGAAAAACCCTTTTGTCACAAACTTAGCCCATTTCATGAAATTTATATTATTTATCTGTATGAAAAGCTTTAAAAATGTCTTGTCTAGTTATGGTGTGGCAGCGATTTACAATTGCCTGATCCTTATTGATAATACCATGATGTCACATACATACATATACAAACGACGTCATACCTTTAAAAAGGAAATGAAAAGAAAAATAATTATTTTATGAAATTGCACTATTACAAATTTATTGAGTGAGAGTAATTACGAATTTACATATTTTTAATTAGAACCCTCTAACAATAAGCCCAACATTGTACATTACAATTGCTCTTTAACATTTTTTATCTGCATTTTTTTTTTAACGGAATGGGAAAAAATTTCTTAGGTGCTAATCGTTGGAACAGAATTACCATTTAAAAAAAAAAAATATGTAAAAATGGGGGATTTTTTCCTGTAGGTATATATGTATATATAGAAATGGTAGTCTATTACTTAGGCGTTGTTTTTTTTTAAGAGAAAAAAAATGTTTAATTAAATATGTTCGAGTTATACAGTACATCATTTGTATGTGAAAGAAAATTTATTGTTTTTTGGCTTCGTCTTTTATTAGATTTTGTAGAGTGCAAACAAACACAAGCAGCAAAACACAAAAACAGAACAGAGAACAAAATTAAATGATGATGGATGACCGTTGGTGCCGTATTTTATACAAAAGAAAAAGCTTTAAATGTAGCGTACCAGTGACGAAACTTCCATAGGATACACATTGAGTAAGGTTTAATAAAAAAAAAAATGGTTACACAAAATTACGGCCATAAATTTTGAATAAGAATTAAATTATTCTCTATCCGCAGATAATTGAAATTCACTATTTTATCTATCCATTGTATTGGTAAGCTTGAACATGGACCTCAAAAGATATAGGAAACATTTAACCGCACTCATTATTGCACTCATTATTTCAATTAAACGAACCCATTTAACTGCTGTCAGTCAACTTGAATTTGATGATGAACAATAGAACTAGAGCTTTTTTTAAATTTTTCACTGATTGTAATTTCATTGTAATTTTTCACAAAATACGCGATATTTTTACATATAAAACGTCAAAATAATTAAAATTCGAGGATATCCCCAATTTTGGTGAATAAATCCATAATTCATATATCCATAATCTCATAATTGTGGGATTTTTCCGTAATATCTTCGTAATTCTAAAACAAAACGCCGTGAGTATATTTATTTATCACAACCTTATCTCCGTATCACCGTAACGCCGTATCTCAATGAGAATTGTCTATCGACTAGTTCGCATAATACAATTAATATCAAAAGTATATATTCAAAATTACTGTACATTACAGTCGCATCTAAATTAATTAAATATCACATAAATATGGTGGTAGGAGATTACTCTCTCACTTTTATCGCCGTTCATAATTATCAAACGATGAATAAATTCACAGAAATTCACAGATGAAGTTTAGTTCGGCCAATACTATATTGTTTATAACTAAAACCTTATAAATGTTACCGCTATGAGTAACGATTAACGTTAAACGATAAGTGAAACGTGCCCACTGTAATACTACACTTTCGCTCTATACTTAAACTGACAAGTCATAACTTTAAGTTTGGTTTTCAATTTGTAGCTTAATCTCTAAATACCGCAAATAGTCGTACTACGACTAGATCAATAATTAGTCACCACTGATAAGAATAGGCACCGAAAATAATATCAACATTTAGTCTGCAGAGCTTTTCTATTTTAATCTAAATTTATGTAACCAACTACAAATATAAAATGATTTGGGGGAGAGGTGGCAGAGGGTGGGTTAAAGCTAATACCAGAAAAATATTATATGAAATTTCCAACCAAAATATTATTCGATCCTTATTCGAAAAGTTCCAATTTTTTTCCTTATTAGAAAATAAGCCCAGTCTTAATCTTCAATTATCTTTGAATGGACACGATATACATATTTATATCACACATACATACACATATATAACTATGAATATATTCTGAATGAACTCCAAAAAGGATCTAATCGTCAAAATATACATGAACGAATTAGAACAACGTTTTTCCACATGTTATTAGATAGATATGGTGGGGTGTTGGTTGTGTTGTACATAAAAAAAAATGCAAATAAACATTTTTGTAAACACCCAGCATCGGTGGTTGATGTTGTAATTCAACTGTAACAATATCCCTGCACATCCCTTGTGTCTGCTAAATATAGAAGGTTTAACCATCACCTAATCCCCGGTCAACCACTCATTTAATAAAATGACCAATGGGGGATCAAAAGATTTAAAATCATTTTATGTGGGATTTGTTTTTGGGGTTTTCCTCTTATTAAATTTTAAAGTCAAACAATCAGTAAAATTGAACCACCATAATTTAATTGGATTTTGTTATAAAAAAATATTTGACTAATCTACATGGATAATTTGGTGGTCTTCATAGTTCCATTTTGATATCGATATTGTTTGCAATATTAATTAATGATTCGGAAAGCTTTAAAAGCTACTTTTAAATAGGAATAAGTCTAGCAATTGTTTGTCTACCATATAATTTATCAAATCCATCGGGGTCACTTGCTTTTATATATAATTTTCCTGGAATAAATGAAGAATGTAATTAGTTAAGTGGTTTTATTCACCTGTATACATACATATATACATATATATACTATCATTCCTCCCGATCATCCAACATTCTTAATATTACATTTTTATGACCCACAATACTGTACTTTTCATGCTGTGCGTTTTTCTACGGTTCCTTTCACTTGATGTATTCGTCCCGCACACTTACTATATCAAGTCAAGTTTATTAATTATTCACCTTAATCGGCCACAGTGTGTAACTCTCTCGGGAACTGACTGGCTGCTGTCAAATTTTTGTACAGTAGTAAAGGATTTTTTTTTTCTGTTCTTTTTTTTCCCCCGCTCAAATGTATATTTAGTGAGTAGTGTAGCCAAATAAAAAAAAAAAACTAAAACTACATTGATAGAGAAGAAAAAAAGAAAAAGAAATTAAAAATTTAGATCTAAGAAAAATGCACATAAATTGTTAAATAATTTTTTTTTTCTTCGTTAAATTAAGGGTGGCACTGCAACACTGTACGGGTACGCTCATCCATCGCGAATTAAAGCTTTTTATGGGTATCTCGACGGTCGTAAAAGTGGTAATCGAGATTTATATCTACTTCGAAGATGTAATAAATATAATGTGTGTAGAGAATTCTCTTCTATACTACTACTAACTCCAGGTCTTTGGGTGTGTCAGTCAAAGTCTCCCCTCCTATACAAAAAAAAAAAGCCGTGTGTTTTATTTATTTGAATATATTCAAACGATGATGTATTGTAAGTGGAAATATTGTAAATCAACACTGACTTGTTGCTTTTTGTATTCACAGAATATGTTCGTTTGGCATATTTAATGGGAGGTGATATCATGAGAAATGTAATTTTTTAGAGTATAAGTACTTGGTGCGCACAATTCTTTGTTAATAATTTAAATTTTCCGAAATTACCACAAATTTTTATAAAACGAAAATGTTTCCCTGTCAATTACGACAACAAAAAACTCCAAAAAACCTAAAATTAATAATCTAATAATTGTTTTTAATTTTATTTGCTCTAGAATGCAGGAACACGGCTTACATTCCGATCAAAAAATTTAATTTCTTTTTAACTAAATACTTACCGACAAGGTAGACCTAGCACCTAGCATCTATATATCGTTGGATTCGTACAAGCCTCAGCTTTTATTTGAGTCTAGACTTAAGGCTAGATTCTAATCACCCGATTTTTAAAAAAAAATTTTATTGATGTGGTGTATTGATGGAAATGTTTCACCATATCGATCGGTCGGTCGGCTAAATATTTTTTTTTTCTGATAGATATTTGAAGTAGATAACTGAGAAAAAAAGTTCTCCGAACAATGGTTTGCGGAGATATAATTTTTTTTTTAAGGGAAAATTGGAAAAATCTGAACAAATAATTTTTTTCTCTCCAGAATTCCATAGATTTGATCTTAAAATTAATAATCTTGACGTTTAATTACAATTATTGTACTGCCAAAAAAAAAACTGCATTTTTTTTTTATTTAATTTTACCAGCTTTATTCAAAACCCCAAAAAAAAATTATTTTTGCAATACTAAATTTTAAATGTTATCAAATACCTACTAAAAATATTTGATTAGTATTAATAATTATGTATTTTAAAAATATAGTATTAAATTTCTGATCCATATTATGTAGTAATATTTTTTACTAGAAAATATTTTTAAAATCAGGTTTTTTTTAATATTTTTTTCTTTTTTATATTTTTTTTTTTGGAGAGACGACAAACACAATTAATGTTGAAAATTGACAAAAAAAATCAATGACGTAAAAGCTGCAATATAAAATTGGTCTAAAAAAAAAATTATTTACTCAAAATAAAATCAATAAACGATTTTTAAAAATATTTTTAAGTAGTTCTCTCTTTCTCTCTAACGTAATGAAATTTGTATCTATTAATATAATAGAAATAAAAATATATAGTGTTTATTTGTTTTCTTAAAACTAAAATAATTTTTAATTTAATTTTTTTTTTTTTTTAATGTAGATAAGAGGTTTAAGTTGTAATTTTAAATTTATGTAGATAATGTACTGCTCCACCATTTTGTTTGTTTGTTAATAATTATAGAAGGTAATATGAACAGTTAAGATATTAAAATTAGTAACTTAAATCAAATTAAGTACCTACTATTTAAATTGATTGATAAATCAAATAATTATCTAAGAATTTAAATGCAAAAAATGACTACCAACTAAATATTTTTTCATTTTTTTATTTTTTTTGTAGGTAGAGCAAGTATTAGGAAGATTGATTGTGTAAACACTAAAAGAAGTAAACTATTTTTTTAATAGATTTGTATTTCAATTAACTCTTTCACAACATTCACAGTTGTTTGTCGATTTATGGAATTTATCATCACTTTTTCTGTGACAAATACACAAAAAAACTATCAGTGACGTTTAGTCAGCGGACATCAGTTGGACAAAAAACCAAAAAAAAAAAAGATATGAAAAATTAGTTTACACAAATATTTTTACTTGGTGACGACAAATTTTTTAAAAAATAAAAACCAAAAATTCTTTAACTCTCCTTTGTCCAGACGTATTTTTTGTTACTCCATTTTTTCAATACGTCTGGACATTTTTTTGTCGGGTTTTTTTATTTTTTACCATAAATATTATTGTTAAACAAATACACTGTAAATGGTTTAGAGTTGTTGCAACCCTTTTCAAAAAAAAAACTTTTTGGTGTTTGAAGGGTTAAAATATGAGAAAATCTTGAATTATTGTCAATTTTTAAAATTCAAGTTAACAAAAAAAAAAATGCCGTGAAAGAGTTAATTAAACAAAAGAATTGGTCCTGGTTTTTTTTTTTTTTTTTAAAAAGAAAAAAAAATTGCTACCACTTAGAAAACTATTATGTCAAATTATTAAGTAGTAGTAAGATCAAAAAAAAAATTAAAATTCAAATAATGATTGTTAAATCGATGGGTTCATTTTCAAAAAATGGTTTCAATGTTAGCAAAACAAAAAAAAAAACAAAAAACAAAACACTATCGGTTCATTTGAAGTTAAGGTACATATTGTTTAGGCACTTCTAAAGGCCATAATCTATTCATTAAACTATTGTTTAATATTTTTGTCTGTTTTATTAGAACTAAAACATAGTAATTGTCGATAAATTAAGCAAATTGATAGTGTTGCCGGTAAGAAATTAATATATGTATATATATAAATATAAACTTAAATCTAAATCTAAATAGGTGTAACTGTCAAAAAAATTAGAGCAAAACTGGTATACTCAACGTTTCTAACAGCAAATTGGAGGGCAGTGACAGTAATGTACTTGTCAATTCATTATTCAGTTCAAGGATGTGTTAAATGACAAGTAAAATTAGTCTGATCGAATAAAAAAACTAAGTGTGAAGTAATCAGTAAAACACAAAAGTAAGAAAAACAATTTTTTCCGAATTTCCGTTGTCAGTTAGGTATTTGTTATGAAATGACATCTACGTACATATATAATAAACGTCAATAAATCAAAACTAAGAACGTATCTTCTTCCCTCTAAATATATTTAATTCACTAACCATATGAGATAAAAGTATAGAATTGAAAAGTCATCTTTGTGATTAAATAGCCCAACCAGAAAAAATGACAAAATGCAACATATGACGCATATATACGACATACTATCTAATGAGAGACGCATTATAGTGTCACAGTATTGTAAACTGTATTTCAAATTTATTTCTTTGATTGTTATTGTCCAATGAAGAAAATCTTCAAATGTCGATATGTTTATTTAATGGTTTCTTGTATGTGGACGATGTAAAAATTGACTGAACAACAAAGTGACGTAATCGAAAAAAGAAAAAGAAAAATAGTACCTCAATATAATAAAATAATAATGAAATTCTCAAACTGTCGTCTCCCAAATATGTAATTAGGAGTGCATACCGAATGATTGTTAATTCTTAAAATAAAGTACCTTAAAAAACATTTTTTAAACTTCAAATTGGTGGTGGTCCCCGAACATATCTCAGCTGGGGTGTTAAACTCATTGAAAAATTATTTACCGCATCGCAGCAATGTGGCTCCAAACAGCAAACGGCACATAGAAATGCAACCAATGCCAATTGAACGGGAATTGTATATTTGGCCAGACGCCACCATTTCTTGTTGTCCGTTTTATCGTTGTCATCCTGTAAATTACCATTGCTTGTTGGATCGTTTGGATCTGGTTCAGGGGACGGCATTTTAGATAATATAGCATCTAGAGCCGATGACATCGATTGTGATGGTGATGTTGAACGACGTTTGGGTTTTCGTTTACTGTAAAGAGAAAAATAATTTTGTTATTAATGAATTTATTGTTGAACGAAAAATATGACGCACATATGCGTCATTTTATAATATAATAATTGACGATACAAGATTTTATTTTTTTAAGATTGGGTGGAGCAAAGAACGGTGTACCCTAAGAACGAGGGCTAAAAAAACCGATTGTACTTTTCAAATTAATCCCATTTCCATTTCCTGGTCGTCTTAGTGAAGACCGCGATGTCCTCAAATCAGTATCTTACACCATGGCGGGGTTCTCATCTGAACAACAACAACTCCTTTAGAAAGTGGGATGCCATCTCATTGTTCTCGCGCCAGCGATTACAGGTATGGTCAGTGAAGATTTCTATTTTCGTTCAAGCTCGAGTACCCAGTAATTACACCGATAAGGACTTTGCAGTTATTTCTATTGAGTTCCAGAAAGATTTTCGATATTTTTTTTCATGGTCCCTCCAGAAATTATTTTCAATTCTATATTGTTCACTGGGAGTCTATGGTCTTCCGATCAATAGTAGAAACGATTGTAGCCGTCAAGATCGCGGATGACTGATTCAGGCCTCAAGAATGGAGAGCTTAAATTACTAGTAACTAATAAGAAAACTACAATAAATTAGAAATAGAAATTTTGCGCCAAAGATTTTTTCCACAACCCGTCATGTCATGCCGTGTCGTAATAATTTTCCGTAGTGTGAACAAATATTTTCAGTATCGACATCTAAACTTTTTTTTTACTGGCTACTTGATTTTCTTTGCTGCTCCACCACTACCACTACCACCACCGCCAATAAACCTTATTGTAATTCGATTAGTACTGAACAGCAATGAATTTTAATTAGCTCACCAATCGGTGTCGATGTTTTCCCTATGGGGATTATGTTAATTTCTTTGTAGACTTTCTCAAGATATTATTTGCATTGAAATTGGAAAATTAACACGACAGTCGTAAAGTTTGGCGAATGTTCTCCTTTGGGGATACCGATCGGCTTTTCATGTTTTTTATGTTTGGAGTTTTTTTTGTGTTTTTTTTTTTGGTTGGCTGTTGTCATAAAGTTTTTTTAAATGGTAAAATAAAACTAATTTCCGTCAGAAAAGTTTTTTTTTTTTTATATGTTTTGATCCAGAACCATAAAATTTACTGTTTTTCCTCACACACACACAAAATAAACCAAATACACAGAAATTATAATTAAGTTACGTGCTAAAAGACTTTTACTGCCATGCAATTACAACAACAAACGGAACAGACGGAAGCAACACACAAAAAAAAAAAAACCCATAAAATTTGTAAACACACATTATGGGGGCTTTATGTGGGCTACAATTATGACTTTTCCAAGTTCGTATGTAATTAAACAATGAAATGTGTGGTTAATCACTCTCTTGGCAAGATCTTTTATACCTTTTAAGTATCCCACAATGCATTTGACTTTTGTATTTACCACTTTTTGTCCATAAAAGGATTTTCCAACATAATTAGTGAACGCGAAATATCTCTATTTGGGTATTTTAATAGGGCGTGTTGCGTGTCATTGGAGTAAATAAGTTCATCAGAAGAGATTCTAACAGGTTTATTTTCCAACCATTAATTTGTTTTGGCGTTAAAAAAGGTGCCACTATTGGGATGGCATTAGCGAATTAATCTCTATATTAGTACCAGAAAATATTTGCTTCACCGTTTCCCTTCCGTTCCTCAATCCTAACAAATACTGATTTTATTTTTAAATTTCTCATGATGAGTCCTATTGAAAATTCTATTTGGATTTAATTCTTACTACTGACCTGGAAAATTTATCGAATATTGGGACTAGTACTAGAGATCAGGCGAAATAATCGTCTTACAAAGCACAAGAGCAAATGGATTTTGTGGGCTAGCTGCTAGCACATCCAGAAATATTGTAAATAACTGAGAGAATTCCGTGTTCAATGTTCAAATGTTTTTCTTTTTGTTGTGGACGATTCCCTGAACTCGTTGCAAGAAAAAAAATGAACTGCTAAAATGAATCTGAATGGAGAGCTTTAAATGTAAGTCACAAATTTGGCACAACAAAGATCTCAATAACTTCGAACAAAAACAACTTAATCTAATCAAATCTACAGATGGTGCTAAACAAAACACTTACTTCTGTGGTGATCGCTTCTGTTTCACTTTAATTGGCATAAATGGAACGGCATAACTAATCGGTGCCATAATTTCGTTGACAGTTGAATGGGCATTTTGTTGTTGTGATGCTGCCGTACGTACAATCAACTCACGACACGTATCCTGTAGTGAACGTAAATCGGCTTCGGCTGCTTCCATTCGTTGTGTAATTGAATTAAGTGCTGCACTTCCCGGTGCCAATGCATTTTCCAACTGTCTCGCTAAACGTCTTAGTGCACCCAAGCGTCGTTCACGTTCCGATAGGCCATAATCGGAACTGCCACCGCCATCTGATATGCCACTGTCAGATAGTGATCCATTTGATGATGATTTGATGCCAAATGGTAGTATAGGAATGATCGTATTTAGGTGGGGGGTGTTTTCATTGTGAATTGTGTTCTGAAAAAAAAAACAATAGAAAATTATTTCGATAAATATCAATCGATTTCCATTTAAATTTGAATGGAATTTTCAAGAAAACTATTTCATACAATGAGAGAGAATGGGGGGGGGCAGCAAAATAAAATTCTAATCAAGAGGTCAAACAAATACTAACACACACATTTATGTACAATTCCCAACCTTTTATTCTATTACAAATCTTTGGATGTTGAATTTATTAGATCAAACACATATTCAACCCCTATTTTCTTTTTGGGTGTATGTATTATGTATAATTTACCCATCTAATCCCTGGGTGATTCAAACATACAAAAAAGGGGTGGAACGAACTTACAACAAATGATTTCATCATTTAGTTATACTACCCCCAAACATAAATTGTGCTAATGATTGTCTATTAACAAAATGAAGATAAATTTATCCATAAGTGTTGCGAAGTTAATAAGTTGACGTAAATCAAATGCTGTGCTCGTGTAATTAGTTTGAGGTGAAAAAAAAGGGAGTGGAAGTTTTTCTTTTTTTATGAGTTTTGATTAAATTGTTTCGATTGTTGCATCATAAAATTTTATTTTATTTTTAATGGATCGTTCATCACGCTCCTATATATTTTATAAATGGCCGTCATCTTGGCAGTATTTTTTTAAAAAAAAACTAAGGTCATTTCAAAAATGAAAAAAAAATTGAGGAATCGGCAAACATCTTTACCTTCTTTTTACTTTTTAACCCTCGGTTACTAACGTTCCATGAATACTAACACTGGGTCTAATCATCTTTACCCCACTTCAACCGAAAAAATTACTTAAATGTGAGCCATACCAGTAACTTACAGAAAACCGTGCTAAAATTTTATTAAACCTGCATGCTAAACAATCGATGATTACTGTTATTGCATTTCATTACGTAATGTTTTAAATGCGTTTTTTTGTTTTGGGTCAAATCGACCCAGACGTTAGTAACTGAGGGTTAATATTAAAGATATGATTTTGAAACTTTGTATTTTTTAATAATTTATAATTTCCACCATTTTTTAAAAGATAAAATTTTTGGAAGAAGTTGACCATTTAAGGGTTTATACATATTGAACATTGAAAGGGTTAACCAATAAATTTCAAACAGTCGCTTACCCTTCTCAGAATTATAAATGATTTCGGAAATTTTTTATTTTTAGAAAACGTTAACCATTTAAGGTTCAAATGGTGCCTATAAAGGGTTAACTTTTAAAAATATGTACTAAGATTATTTAAGAATTCCCATTCCCGAATAAATTTAGTTGGATTTTAAATTTTTTTATGTTAACCCATTCATGTTTAAAATATATGGACCTTAAAGGGTTAGTTTTTTCTAAAAAATTTATTTGGCAAAAAATGCTGCAAATTCAAAATTATATAAAAATAGAAAATTTCAAAATTACATTTCTACGATTAAGAAAGTTCAAAATTGTGTCACTTTTTAAAAAACCGTCAAAAAAACCGTCAAAAAAACCACAAATTTTGTTAATGTGTCCATTACGGCTTTTTTTGTTTTTTTTTGTTAGCTGAATGCAGCAAAACCGGCGCGCCTTTCGTACTTTAGTGTAAATAGATTTTTGGAACATCCACGCGCAGATTATAAAAAAGGCTTCCGATAAATAAACATCCCGTGTCTAGACCCAGCTTAAGAGAGAGGGTGCAATAAATACTTTGAACGAAAGTTGGCATATTAAATTTTAATAAGCTAATAGACCATAAGAATCCATATATGCATTACTTCTTAGGAAATTAAAGAAAATCTTGCACAATTTATATTGTCTTAGATCCTACACGAGAGATTGTATAAAAGTACCATCAAGGACAATATAAATTATCCATATATACAACAATTGAATACAAATTCTACAAAAAAAAACAACAACTAAAAATGAAAAAGGATTTAATTCCTTCAACAGAGTTTTTAAAATATGCAAAAACACAGTGTTTGTGACCGAAAATCCTATAAATTATGTATAATCCTTGGTTGATCATAAAATTACATTTCTAAGCTGAAAATATGAACTTTAGACTTGGCACACTCAAAATGATTAAATTAAATCATAAATAAGGATTACCGCCAAAGGAACATAAAATTTCTTTTTTTTCATAAAAAAAAAAAAAAAAAAAAAAAAAAAAATTGGAGGGGTTGATTTCGTCCGTATACACATTTTATTCATATGAAATGTTGCTAATGTCGTCTCTTCACATATAACCACTAAAACCCTCCATCCCCCCTCCCTCTCGTTTTTTCTATATATATATGGAAGATATGTATAATGGTAAAAAATATGCTGTGTGCATATAGTGTTTGATTTAAAAGGATAAAATAAAACTATTTTGCATATAAAACGAGTCCTCATTGTATTGTGTGTGTACACATATAAAATGTGCCATGACATAGTGGAGGCTGTTTGAATAAATGGTCATTCATGGAGTATGTGACAGCGTATGAAGAGAGTGAAAAAATGTTGTCATTAATCAAATAAAAGTAGATTTCCGTTTGATTAATAGTTACCATGGAAATGGTACAAGGACATTATTTCCTTTTCGATTAGACTAAATATACAGTTGATGGTAACCATTTAAAAAATAACAAATTGTAGGTTCGGTTCACTTTCACTTTCACAGTTCTATTAAAAAAAAAAAAAACTCCCGAAATTCAATCTAGAATGATCTTATCGCTGATGATTACTTAACTTGTTGCTCAATTTATTAGAGCAATGAAATTGTCGTTTAGTTGAGTATTGAGAATTTTGTATGCAATCTCCAAATTAAACGTTGGCGGAGTCAAACTAGATAGAGTGTACATTAGAGTGGTTCATTGTTTAAATTTCAATTTTATCAAATTAAAAGGGGGCACATTTTTTTGTCTTTTTTTTTATGGCAAAAAACATTTGTTCTACGACTTTTTGATTGTTGGTCGTCTTCATTTGCCTCAAAAGCCCCTAAGTTTATGCAATTTTTAGTTTTTTTCATATAAAGTAGCCTCTCGCCTTTATTTTCCATTTTAGGGGAAAATGTTGTAAAAAAAAGTTGTAGATCTGAAAAAATTACATTAAAATGAATCATTTAACTTATTATTAGGGTGGACCTAGTTTATATAAAAACAAATGCAAATTGCATAGTTTTAGGGGCTCTTGAAACAGATGATGACGAACAAAAATCAAAAAGTCGTAGAACAAATGTTTTTTGCCATAAAAAAAGACAAAAAATGTGCCCCCTTTTCAATTTCGAAATCTTGAAAAAAAATTCCATACATCAAGTGAACCACTCTAGTGTACATTCCCATGTTGTTCCCATGTTATTCATTGGTAATATTAGAACCTCGTTAAAATCTACCGCCAGTCTATAATGAGGAAGAGATTGGCGAGCAAAAAAAATTGCAACAGGCACCTAAATTACCTTAGAGCCTGCCCTGCTCCCAAATAAGAGCATTTTTATAAAGTTTCATCAAGGCACCTTGTACCTGTATTTTAGATTCGCTAGCAGGACATTCGCACAGAAAGTGTCATTTTCAGCATCACAATTATTCTCAAAATGGATTCTACCTCTTTATAGACCGAGCAACAGTTTTGTTCATAAGCTGCTTGGTCTGCATGCAAAGCCTTTAGTTTGTTAGTAAATTTCACCTTTCGATGACATCCCTCTGGGATTAAGTGATATTTCTCGGTGCTTCTAGGAACAATTGAATGAGGTCTGTTAGTGAACCTTTTCGAGCCAGTTCCAAAATATTGAGCAATCTTGTTCTTTGAGCCTTCGCAAGCGCTTTCCAAAATTGTGTTTACCACAAGTTATTACTGGAACGAATTCAATTTAAAACACTACCTAGTCATTCTGTCCAGGGAATAGTGCTAATCTGGTATGTACATCTCTAGATAGAACTTTTATTTGGAAACTTTACATCCAAAGCTGCTTATCAACAGAAAATCTATACATTTGGAGAGTAATGCGCCACTTTATCCATCACCCATTATTTATATTAATTTGTCAGACAATTTCAATTCCTTAACTGGTTTATTGACATTGTGCTGAACGGGTTTTGTCATTAATATCTACTTGAAAAATGTAGGTAGGTACGATGGAGCATAGACAAATGGAATTTAAAATAAAAAAAAATTTTGAAAATAAATGAGATCAAATTTGTAATTCTAACATTCGTGATACATGTATGGGGATGTACTTGCAATTTGTACATACATTTTTAATATAAAATCTGAAATTTGTTTCCAACTCACGTGCCAGACTAAAATACAAAAGTGAGAGAAATAAAATATCGTTCAGCGTTGTTTTCATCTAATGAACGGCAAGGTATGAAATAACTATGTACACATACATTTGATTTCTGTTTCCCCCTCTAAACTAAACAATATATGAAATGTATGTCTGTATGTATGTATGTGTGTAACGTTAAAATCAATAATCAATAAAGGATTAGATATTATAAAAAAAAATCGAACATACCTGTTGAGCATTATTATTTTCAATTTTCTCCGATAATCGTTTAGCAACTTCCTTGACATCATGTGCTAAATTATTTGATACATCATTTCCCATTTCCAATGCTCCTTTTAGTCCCTTAAGAGCACCTTTGTCCTTGCCCAAAGCTTCTTTGAATTCAGTCAGTCCACTTTCAAATTGTTTCCATGCTATAAGCGATGTGGTGAGACTTTCCAAGCGACTTGAAATCCTGTGTTGATAAATAATTTAAATAAATTTTCTTTATATACCTACGTACAATTTTGGATTTTTTTTTATTTTCTCTTCCCTTTATGTATGTATGTGGAAAAGGAACTTAAACTAGGCAATGGAAATTTTTTTTTGTTTTTTTTGTTTATAATATATGAAATTTGTTGAATTTGAATTTCCAAATAATTTCACCGCATCAAATTCTATCTTTTATTATTTATTAGAATTGAAGGGAACGAAATATTATGAAACATCTGACATGAAGCATCATCATTTTTTCATCGTTTTAGCATAAAAAAGTCATCAAAACTAAGGCTATTTGTGTATTTGGTCAGTTTTATTTTAATAAAAAAAATGTCATCAATTTAAACCTCGGACTCATAAAAAATAATATGCACCATATGGCAATGATGGACAACTTATCTACCATTGAATTTGTATTGGTCCGAGATGGAGATTTATTTAGAGAAAAAAAAACACGCACACACACACACACACGGAACAAACCCTCCAAAGTAAGCCGTATCATTATTTTTTTTTTTTTTTCGTGAGGGATGCTTTTTGTGACTGCTTGGTAAATAAAAAATGATTGCATTTTTGTTTAATCGATAAGTAATGCTGACTTAGAGATTTAAAATGTTAAAAGGGTACACTGAAGTCAATCAGTTTTTTTTTTTTTTTGGGTACATGGAACAACTATCGGAGAAAGCTTAAAACTAAAATGTTAAATTATTGGAAAAAATCTGGAAACAAAGTGGCCTTAACATTTCTCGCCTTTCATATTTGAGATTTTAAGGAATAAGACGGATTTGTTCCAAAAATATTTATTTTGTTTAAAGAATAAAATCAGGCCTCATTAGAAATTTGTTTGAAATTCATTAAATTCCAATGACATTTTGGATAAGTTTGTCGACACAAGTAATTTATTACTCAAAAATTAGAGACAAGAGAGAACTAAAGTGTAAAATGTATCGACTGGCTATCAAGGCCAATGATGACATATGGATCGAAAACGTAGTGCACGGCACAGATCATCGATCTATGTCTAAATAATATTGAAAAAAAAAGTTTCTATGGAGTGATCATGCGTAACATCATTGTGGAGTATATATACAGACTTTCTGACGGACCAGATATAATTCGTCTCATCAATGTTAGTCGACTGAGATGGTTGGGACATTTAAAACAAATACAAGGACAACCTAAAAGGGCGCTGAGAACAACTACAGCTGAAAGATAGCATAATTTAGAGATCTGATCGCGATTCACATTTTGAAACTAGCGATGAATATAGTTCGTTGGTGAAATATGTTGCGGTAGGCCTAAGCCGGTTACCGGTTATTAGGTCACGATAAGTACGAGTACACACCTACACACCATACACACATAATTACATAATCAAAATCTATCTATTTTCACGAATAATTCTATATTCGAAGCAATACACTGGTGCACAATAAAACGTTCCCCAGAAGAAAAACTAATAACATGAACTAATATCACAGTGGAAAAAACCTTTAACAAAGAATTACCATAAAACCACAATTTTTCTTAACTCTGAAACAAATATTATTTCGTTATCTGACAGCCAAGTAAATATACTGAGACATATCTAAACAGACTTAAACTAATATATACAATTTATTCTGACCCTTCTCTGACTCCCGGTATATTACGAAAATTTCAGCAATCACCCTCCACTTGTGTTTCACACAATATATAATCAATGATTGGCGATAGCCAGCGGAAAATTGAGATTTATTGCTTCCGATTGCCCGACGGCATTTGTTGAATACAATTTCTCATTTATATTTGTTATTCCCATATATATAAATAGACATCAGTTTACCCCTACTCCTACTATGACTGTTCCTCTATACCTATAGCTATACTAAATTATATAGTGAAGTAAAATTAATTCCACAAACTAAATTGTCTTACCTCTGATCAGCTTCATCCCAAGCACTGTACATATCACCAACTTCGTTTTTCAAACGTTTGTGCAGTTCCTCATCCACATAGTTGCCATCAAATTGGCCGGTCATATCCGTTGCTATTTCTGTGGTTGCTGTCGCAATTGAACCGGAAACATTTTGATCGAAATTACTATCGGCTATTGTTGTGGTCAGTGAATTAATTTCAATTGATTGCGACGAATGGGATGATTTTTGTTTTTCGCTTAATTTGGCCATTTTCATTTCTTGCCGAGTTAGCCAACTGTGTACAGATGCATTTAGACGAAGCATAGTTGAACGGTGTGTATGTAGTTGGGCTTTTTCATTCTAGAAATAGAAGACAAAAAAAAAATTATGAAAATTGTGTAGTGGCCTTTTTCGTACGTCTGAATATTAAAGTAAATCTTAAAGTACATTGCATTGCACTATGATTCGCCAATATGTTACAAAAGATTAGCGGCAAGTTATTTATGATAATTCAAATCTAATAATGGCTGCCTCTGTAGATTGCTGTTAGAGAGTGATCCTATCATAGATTCATAATTCCAAATCAGGCCAAAGTAAAGAAAGAAGTGTCTGAATCTCAAGGCAATAAGCTCTACAATTGCCATTCAAATATTGATTGATCAATAATCATGATTATGATGATGATCCATGATTTAATAAAGCCTTTGTTTATGGAATGATTGAGCGAGTTTTTTTTTTTTGATTGTCTTTTCGGCAATAGTTTCTAGACTCACTTTTCTACATTGTTACATAAAGTACTTTTTTGGATGAAAATAAATTTTCTTAAATTTCCCTTGTTGATGGTGAAACACCATTTTGTATATAAAAAGAGAGAATTCCGTAAATGCTGTCATATATTGAAGCTTTTCTCCTAATCCCATTAAATTGGGCTGTGTACTACCACAATATTACTATATTAATCGATACAATTCCTTATTTTCATCTCGACATAACACTAATACTAACTAGAACTTACATATATGAAAACAAAACTTGATTAATTAGAATTCATAAATCATGAAATTGTCGTTAGGCAACCACAATTTACCCTCAAAACTACACATTTATTGGATGAATTCCACCGTAATTATTTCTCTATCAAGTGCAATAAATAACACATGGTGACAAAACATATGCCAAATATGTGTGTTGAGTACATGATCATAACCGAACAATATCCATATATGTACTAACTATAACAACAACAACAACAACCCATCATCCAAACATTTATGTATAGATTTCCCTACAACAACAAAATGTAAAATTTAAAGTCAAAAGACAAACAAAATATTTTTCAGAAGAAGATACATACATACATACAGGGGTTGGTTTGACTTTTGTTGGAACATATGTAACCCCTTAAGATAATATGTATGTAAATACATTTGAGCTGGTTTCGCTTTTTGGCAGCAGCACAACAACAACAGCAACAAACGGTTTTTATTGCCACTTCTAAAGATCAAGGAGTTATAAACTTAAATGTTTTTTTTTGCGAGCTTTACAACTTGACAACACAAGGTCAATAAAAAAGTTCTTTATTATTCGCATGTTTGCATAGGAATAAAACCAAATTAGAATTAGTCAAGAACTTTGGACGAAGTACAACTCCCCATAAAAATTTTCCATTTTCATTATGACTCCCCAATAATTTAATTATTAATCTTAAACAATTTATGGCTACTAAATATTTTTAGTCTAAATGAAGAATATACATATGTAGGTATGTGTAAAGTGTAACTATCAGTGGCGGCTCGTGAGAATTATTGATTCCATAAGCAGTGGGCTATTTAAAAAAAAAAAAACTTACGCTATTTTGATGGAACAAAATGAAAAAAATTTGGCGGTTTGACGAACATTTTGACCGATTTTTTTGCGGTTTTTTTTTTTTAAATGGGACACAATTTTGAATTTTCTTAATACTAAAGATGTGATTTTGAAACTTTGTATTTTTGTATTATTTTCAATTTCCAGCATTTTTTGACAAATTAAATTTTTGAAAAAAGTTAACCCTTTAAGGTCCATACATTTAAAATATGAAAGGGTTAACCTTTTCCAAAAAATTTATTTGACAAAAAACGCTGGATTTTTAAAATAATATAAAAATACAAAGTTTCAAAATCATATCTTTAATATTAAGAAAGTTCAAAATTGTGTCACTTATGTTTGTCGAACTCCCAAATTTGTTTCCATTTTCTACCATCAAAATTACGTACAAAATAGTCGGTTCGATAATAGGATCAATAATTCGAACGAACCGCACGCCACTGTCTTACTATTCACATATAAATGTACACTTAAAACTTCATGTGGGATTAAATTTATTCCCAATAGTAAAACCACTATGATCTGACCACTGACCTTTTTTACGATTCGTTACTCACGTGACTGTCTTGCAGAAATATATTTATGAACATTTTATAGCCAACCATAAATATAACCTATAAATGGTATACAGAACATTTAAAGGCATGGAGTTTTGTTGCATTTTTCGTCAATTGGAAAAACCACAAGAATATAGAGAGAGAGTAAAAGAAAAACGAAAAAAAAATTATTACAAAATTAATAATGTATAAAAATGAAAACTCTTTC
The DNA here is from genome assembly GCA_026745375.1 of Platyura marginata. Lineage (NCBI taxonomy): Eukaryota > Metazoa > Arthropoda > Insecta > Diptera > Keroplatidae > Platyura > Platyura marginata. Next base: position 23,459 of record JANSTT010007669.1, read on the forward strand.
GACCATTTCAAACATCTGGCCGATATATACGTTTTTTAAGAAAAAAAAAAAAAAAATAGTACAAATATACTTTAGATCGATAATAAATGTGGAGAAAGGGATTGGAATGAAGAGAACATTGTGTCAGAAGGGTGGGCTATATAGATTCCATTCCATACGTGTATAGTATATGTGTACGAATAAAGACACACGTGATCTGAATGGAATAATATTGTATTATTGATGCCAAAATACAATTCGTTGGATTTAGAATTTCAAGCACAGGCTGTACATGAACAATCAACGGCAATAAAAATGACAATTCGCGAAAAAAATCATTCTTTAAAGTAGTCGAAGGAAATTCCATATATATTGGTGGAGTTGTATGGCTTTAAGGGGGATAAATACTAAATGTTTGATTTGTGTATATTCTATGTGAGAATAAGAAAATGAGAATTTTATTGCATATTTTATTGGTCATAATATTAAGAATGTTTATACACCTAAATGTAACTTTATTGTTAAATCTACTTATTGTTCAATTTTATTTGTGTTTTATCGGAATTTACGACATATCTAACCTACAGACATAGGTAAATGGTAAGTAGCTACTTGAAATTTCAAAAACTTATGGAATATTTATTTTTTTTAACCCATTTTTCTTACAAACATGAACAAACCAAAAATGGCGATTGAATCAACAACTCTCCCGAATCGCCACTGCTAATAATAATAATACTAAAACGGATAAATGATAAATGACATAGCCTACTATATACAGCCAGCGTGATACCCGCCCCTTTCGTTTGCTTTAGTGTGCGTATATTAAAAAAAAATTAAATACACGATGGAAGCACGGCCAATTATGGAAAATAATTTTCACGCATGTTTTCATTGTTAATTTTTACATTTACTTGACAAAATATTGGGAAATTCAAATTCAAGGGGGTGTCAGATTAATTTATTGTTGAAAATTTTTTAAGTCTTAATATTAGAACGTAGTGACCACTCTATAATATCTGACTCTCACAGCTATTCTACTCTTCTACTCGAGCGGCCAATAATTAAGCGATATGGTAAAAATGTAATGAATTGGATTGACAATTTTCAACAATTTCTAACGTTTGAGCTGAATCAAAATACACAATGGGCAAAAAATATTGACCAAACGAAAATTCATTTTTATTTGATAATGAATAATTATAAAAGAGGGTAGACATTGTCTAATTTGTCTGTTAGACGATACGCCACTACATTTGTAGTTCGTTAAAATTGAATATCAATTTAAAATAACATAATACTTCTTCCGTCGGATGTGTGGTTAAGCATTTAGAAACCAAAATGGTTTTACCAACAACAAATTTCAAAACCATCACAGAGTCTTATGAGTTGGTCAGCTACCATATGAGTGCGTATTATGTAATGACAATACTAAACCCAACCCGCACAATAGAGTAAGCTTTGGCGACAGCATCTAGCGTATATATTTTCTAAAATGGTGAAATTCTATTCTGAGCTTTTCATACGAAACGCTTTTACTCTTTTATATAAACATACTTTATGTGTGTAAAAAGTTTTCCCAGTTAAGAATTTCCACATCAAAGCTTTCCTACAAAAAGGTCGGAACATTTATATTCAACACGCACCACAATATAGAAAGCACATAGAAAACGATAATTTATTAGATCTAAAAAAAAAATACTATCAAGCGTAGTAAATGAATGAATGAATATAGTAGAAAATAAGTTATTACCATCGAAACGGAACACAATGGCAACGCATCAATAAATACACACATGAATATTCAATACAAATGTCACAAAAATTATTTTAACACAAAAAAAAATCGCTCACCTTTAATTCTTCAATTGATATTTGTATTGTTGACTCTGAATCAAATGTTCCACAACGATTGCCAAGTTTGTTCAGTACACCTTTCAGCACAGACATCTCTTCTTGCAATCGTCTTGCAACTGATGCATTTTCACTCCAATGCAAAAGACTTTCCCAAGAAGAAAGTAATTCTGCAAAGAAACAAAAATGACGTAAATAAAATTCCATTACATTTATGTTATTATTGTGCAATTATGACGGTCGGTAATTATGCTCAATTAAAATTAATTGAAAATTTATTACTTTGGTAATGTAATTAAATGGATATTTGATTGGAAATGCAGTTGGTAATTCATACAGCAAACGAGCAAATTTGGTTATGTCTTTATTTTCAAGTTTTTTTTCTTCTTCTTCTTCTTCTTCTAAGTAGGATTACCTTATTCGACACAATTTAAGTGAGTTATTATTACACTGAATTGTTGATAATTATTTTTTTGAAAATGGACAGAATAGAGAATTTTATTGTTCTTTATATAGTAAATCGGTTGTTCATACACTGTAGACGTAAAAAAATTTGTGAGATTTTTCCAAAAAATATTTTTAATTTTTAAAACTGCCCCCCAAACAGCATCATATCGAGAGAAAAAAAAGAAATTTACTGCAAAATGTTCATGTTTTTAAGGGATAATCGATTTAAAAGCAAGGAAAGATTTTATTTCCATTTAGATAAGACACCATTTTGAATACCGGGTGCCATATTGGAAAAAAAAGTCTTTGTTGTTACCATGACATTATAAATGTGCACGAAAGGGAATACAGAATTTTATATAAATAAAAAATACAAAATTTAAAATACAAAATTTTTGGGATTTTTTGACAATATTTTACATTTTTGAAACAGAAAAAAAAACGAAATTTATTGTAGGTAAAAGGTTTGTTAAAGAACAACAAGGAAATATTTCATTTTGACATTTTTTAAGACACCATTTTGAATGCCGGGTGCCATATTAAAAAAAATGACATTGTTGTTACCATAACATTGCACGCACATGCACGCTAATGATCTATTATTCCATAAAAAAAAATTAGTTTTGTCACCTAATGTAAGTGTAGGGAAAAAACGATAAAATAAATAAAAACATTTACCTCGACACTTAATAGCGTCCGTTTGAATAGCAACACTAATGGACGTTTTTTCCTTCAACATAATTACACACAATTTTCAGAATGCACTTTTAATTTAATTTTTAAATTAAGTGATTTTTTTTTCTTTTCTATATTCAGTTAATTAATCCATGTAGGTATACGCAACACTGACGGCATTCAATTTTCTTCTTCGTACAATTACCATTGAATTGCATTCGAATGGAATGCGACGTGTATTGTATTGTACTTAATATGGAAAGACAACAAATATGAGTTGAGTATTATGTGGAAAAGTTAATAAATAGATTTTTATTTAAATTGTATAAAGACATAGGTGTACAGAGGTACAGAGTCAGCCATCGCTGCCACTTGAGTTGTCACTTTTATTTTGAAGTTAATTATTTTTGCAAAGAATAATTATTATTTAAAATCCATACATTCTCTGTCTTAACTGGAAATTATAAATATAGAAATGATGTCGGTTTGGTATTGCTTATTAATCAATTTTTTAATATATTCTAATTATATACAGGGTGCGCCATCTAGACAGGGCCTATTGAAATGTTGAATAACTCCGCCATTTTTCAGCCGATTTTGACA
>JANSTT010007680.1:0-27013 GCA_026745375.1 Platyura marginata
ACATATATATTATACAAGACATGGAGACGTTTGAGAAATCACCAATCTTTAAGGGGTTGTCTGTTTGTTAAAGTGAAAATAATTAATTTCTTTATGGCAATTGGGATTTATTATAGAAGAAGTTTGCTTTTTAAACTAATTGAAGATAAATTTGTATTTTAACCTTTCAGATTGTAAACATTTAAGTTAACCAGAGGTAGGGATGCCGGATGTCTCCTAATTCGTTTCGAAATCCCCCCGTCTCCCTTCTACACTAAAATGTTCCCCTTTTCAAAAAAAATTATCTTAAAAAAAGAAAAAGAAATTTGTGCAAATCCATTGAGGGAACCAAAGATAATAGATTATTTGTGTAGTTGTTCAGCGACGATATGTTCCTACTAGGGATATGAATTGTACTCTTACACAATATACCAAAAGTTAAAGTTGTTTTTTTACTTCTTTCTGTCCCCCCGAGGCATTTTTGAAATCTGCCATCCCTGATTACAGAGTTGTCGGCTCGTTCTAATTTTGTACCTATGATTTTTTTAAAACTATTTTTTCAATTAATATTATCGGCATTTACATCGCGGGTCAAAGTCCAGTCTATGTGTATACTGGCAGATTGAACTCCAATTCTATTTCCATCTATAATAGATCTACCAGCAGAATCGGCTCCATATTTGGAAATATTCTGGGGAAGCATTCGTTTATTGTCATTGAAGCATTCTTAAGACAACAATCAGTTGATTGTAAATAGAGGACATAAGAACCGAATTTATTTTAATACCTAATCTACAAATAAATGTCTATAAATGTATCAGCCTTATAAAAACTATGAAATATGAAATAAGGATAATTTATTAAAAAGGTACATTCCTAACATTACAATTATCAGAACTGTTGATAGGGTGCTGGATGCATTGGCTAGGTGGCTAGGTCCTTCAGATCAATTCAAGAACTTAAACCTATATATACCATTCACACTCTGTCAATTTATGCTGCTGTGAAACAAAGGCCAGACTGTTCAATTTAATATTTCATTTTATAGTTAGTTTTGTTTGAAATAATTTTATTCATTTCAAATCTAAAAATGTTTATCATAAACCTACATTCCCATACATCAATATTGGATAGAAATGTATCATCTTCTCTGCATAAAATACCAATCTACTAAATTAACCTAATAAAAATAGTCATTCTTTCAATAAAGCTTGTTTATAGAAATCCTGCAATCAACAAAACTCAAATTACAAGCATCAGTTCTTGCCATCTTCAAATAGAAGAAAAAACAAATTTGGCAAAACAAATTTTACTATTTCCTTCTCTAACTATACCTACATTAGGACAGTTTGCTATATGGTAAAATGAAAAACAAACTTCATGCAGTGGTTTCGAAAAAAGAGGTTGTTCTATATAGTAAATTCATGTACTGTATAGTAAAAGCCACGGAGCATACCATTGCACTATTGTTTATTCAAATAATCGTAAAAGCTTTTAATCAATAAGCATTGCAAACTTTTTCTGAAGTCAAACCACTGCACGAAATATATATATATATATACGAGTAAATATATTTTTAATTTATTTCTTTAGAAAAAAATGAAAATTCGTGTTTTGGTTTTCATTGGGCAGAGTGATGTAAACCTCATTATTCATTGTAGGTATATTTTTATGAAATCTTATAAAAAAAAAAAAAAATTCTGAATAGATAAATAGGAGCTGCCCTAGACTATTTTATAAAAAAATTTTCTTTTGATAAACTGACCGCGTACAAGTCGAAAAAGGAAGAAAAATTTAAAAAAAAAACAAAAAACAACACAAAAGCAAATGCTAAGAAAAGAGCTATGAGAAATTTTTACACTGGATGTACAAAACTTTTCAGAGCAAGTATGTATATAATACCCAATCAGGGCATCAGGTAATATTTCAACGCCACATCTTATCCATCATTTATTGGAGCGGAATCATAGACATTCTGTTGGTTTTCGATCTTCGTTTATATATACATAATTGTGTAGATGTATAGTTTAGAACTATGGCCATACCTTTTTCTGTCTGCAAATTGTTTAATATTTTTGGAAACATTCTGGAAAATATACATCAAAATATATTATGATCAAAAATCAGATTGTGACAGACAACTATTATCTGAATTTCATATTCATATAAAGATTATATTAGGAATTTTAATGTAAGATACATTATGTGACTAAACTAGATATTAAATGTAAAAATTCTCTCGTCTTGTCTTGTTGCTGGTCACTATACATAACATTCCATATTACACTTTCAAAAAATGTTCATAACATAATTTTTCATGCCAAAAAAGTTAATAAAATGCTAAATGCTACGTATTTTTGTAGATGGCTTTTTTATTGTTCGGACCTGACCAACATTTAAAGTAACAATCCAAGTTATAAGGAAGTCATACTAAATAATATTCTTAATTTAACTTTATTTAGTTGTGTGTGTGTGTGTTTTTCTTTTTTTTAAAGAAAACTTGTTGATAATAAACCTGAAGTGCATATATTATATATGAAATTTATTAATTTTGATTTAGTTACAAAACATTCTCTGAGTTTATATCAATTATATAGGCTGACATATCATCTTCAGACTAATGGTATGATTGTCGTTTTGGTAGTGTATGTCCATAGGCCAATAATATACCATTTGTCTGTGTCATGTCATTTTGTTGATTTTATGTGCTCTGAGAATGTTTATTGGTAGGTACAACATTGAAATATGAAACTGTACGCAATATGTTGATCAAGTAACATTATTAGTAAGTTTATGCAAATATTATACAGTCCAAAAATGTATAGGAAACGGTTTTATAAATCAATTTTATGTAATTTGTGTATTTAATAAAAGGCTGCTAATTTATTACTTACTTATTCCTCCCCCACACTTTCCCCACCCTTTCTTTACCCTTTCCCCGCCTTTTCTTTGCTATTCTCTCACCCTTCCACCAGTACATAATATAATTGTTAGAAAATAGTTATTTTATAGTAATTTAGTATCGCGTGTTAACGGTGGATCAAAAATTGTAACCTCCTTTTATGCAACGCAAGAAACAAAAACTTTTATGCATATACAATTTTTTCAACATTTTATCACTTAATGGAAGAAAAGACGAAAAATACTTTTTTACAAAAAATTTGTATGAAAGGAGGTCGAAGGGATTGTGGGATTTAGCCCATTGATAATACCAAAACGTTCTAGACAACCCGTTCTTGAGTTATATGTTAGCGATCAAGGTAGCAAGCGACCGATCTGAGTGACCAACATTTTTATTAGATTTTGTTGTTGCAAAACACGAAAAAACGCAAAAAAATGCCGAAAATGTCTACATGAAACCAATGCTTCCCTTTTTGGAAACAACATTTTAAACCATAAAATGCGATCTACAATTATTTATTTTTTAAAGTAATCGTTTAAAATAAAACTTATGCCCTACACAGCAACATATTTTTACGCTTGCCTACTATTAACGATCACTTTTTTGAATAACCTCTTGAAAATGTTTGGCCAACTTAAAGCGAAACTGTGCGACTATCGCGATTATTTCGAATAAACCCTCTCCATAAAGTTGGTCAATCTTTTACAATCGGTTTTCCATTTAGTGATCCTTAAAAATATACTTACTATATTTTGGCCATTATAAACATAAGGAATCGTAAAAAGGGTTAGACCTTTATTATCAATTCTCAATTTTCAGTATGGTTATTCGTTGAAGTATTACATAGTCAGAGCCGGTTCTTCTATAACTCAAATAGCACACTTTGCAGGGGGCGCAAAAATATATTTGCATACAAATCGTAATATTATTTCCACTAAAGCATTGCAATCCAAAAAACATTTGATTATGATAAAAAACAAAACCAACAGCGAAAAAATGCTTAAAAAAGAAAAACTATGGCGGAAGCCAGAATTATTTCGGGACTTCGACCAAATTTATATTCTGTTTAATATTCTGTTTAATAGTTTAACTTTTCATCTTGGGGAATCGACTGTTTTTCGACAAATTTTCGCTCACCCTGTAATTTGTAAGCATTTTTGCCAGTCGTTTGCTACGCCCATCTATCATAATTAGTAAATACGGCATTAATTGGGAAAATAGAATTTTTAAATAGTTTTTTAAAATCAAAATGACAATATTTATTTAGAAATATCTTATAAGAAACAGTGTTGTTCCAGACATACAATTTTTCGTCACAATAATAGGCATTCGACAGGCGAAACGATCTAGTTATAAACTCTCACTGCTGATCATGTTCAACGTGACGATAGTACTTTTTCAAGGCTATAGAGGGAAATTTGCGAGTAATCAAGAGTGCCATGTCACAAAAAAAATTGCCTAGAATCGCCCCTGTAGTCATTTTAAAAATAAATTATTAAAAAAAAAAAAAAAAACAAGAATATAAAAGAGTCATATCAGCACATTCCAAGTATCTTTTTCTGTCATAAATCTTTGAAATCACATTAAAATAAGAAATTTTATGCCATCATGATATAATTCACCAATTTGAATTTTGAATATTATTATGTTGCAGTAAATGAAATATTTTTGATATCTTCATAGGGATTACAGACAGCATTTTTTGCATAAACTGTTATCATCTCTATATATATGTAGAATAAAAAACTTTCTTTGAGAATACATACCTACCTACATACATAAGCTGAACCAAATATAACGTGTAAGCGCAATTAATTTATTTTATGGATTTTTCTTTTGCAACGTTTAACCCGATTGTCAAAATGGAATGAAAATAGCTCTCATTAGGAAAATGGGAAATCCTTTCAACATAAATAACATTTATATATTCTAACACAGATGTTAAGTGGAAAGAATAGTAGATATATAGCATTTAAAATTGGCAACTTATTATTTGATATGTCAGTTATTTGTATTTGTAATGACTGTGCCATTTCCGAGTGGTAATAAATCGTTTGAATCAGTTTATATTTGGATTCCATCGACAGCATGTGTAGGAATACAAATAATATAAGGGGGAAGTTCTTATATTTTAAATAAATTTCTATTTTATGTCAGGTTTCATGCGAAATAAATTTAACTATATATAGTAACGATGCCAGAAAGTATTAAAGTGTCATCTTACAGACATCGGCTTTTATAGGCACAAAATTAGCAACATCTGTAGGATGTATTCTTCTAGCCCAAATATATATACGAATGTCGAATGTAAAGAAAGCATAGACAGTAAGCTTAGAATGAAATTAAATGTGTATAATTATTTTGAAGTGGTATTTGCTGGCTTCGCTCTATATAATTTATTTGTTAGTTAACTTTTTTTGGAACAAATGATAATGGAACTCCGCCATTGATAACTTTAACAATAAGAAAGAGTTACTCACACAAAATTAAGAATCTTTATTTACTTGGAATACTTTAGTATGCAACATTTATAAAAAAAAATTAATGTTCAAAACTGTCCCTTTTAATATTGACACCTGGAGAATTTGTTATATAACTCAAAATACAGTAGAACCTAGTCATTTAAAAAAAATAATAATAATGATAAAGAAAAAAAGCAAAAAATTCAATTAAAAAGCTAAAGTGCAGATGTAAAACTAGCAAACTACACATTTATCGCGCTTCTATCGTTTTTGTTAGAGTGTGTGTTATTTTGTTAAGAGAGTTCGTAAACGTTCGAGTAACTGTGACCTTCAATTATCAATCAGTCGCTCACTTTGCCATATGCGGCGCTTCGCATCTTGTGTCTTGTGTTAGGCTGCGTGAAAGTGCGAAGCAAAGATTCCAAGCGTTTAAGAGAAACAAAGGTGTTCATAGTGAAAGCTTTTGTCGATGCGAAGCAGTTAATTATTGAAGTGAAAATATTTTTACATTTTTCATCGTTTCCAAGTAGTATAGATAGACATGAATTTGTCAGATAAAGATTATTTCGTGTCTGAAATGTTTAACGTTGAGTGCATCTAATTTTTTGATCTTGGGCATAAAATAACAAATTTCTCCACTTGTATAAATTCAAACAATTAAAACAAAAAAACACACCAAAAACCACAATAACACTCAAAATCCCGGAGAAAATAAATAAAAAAAAAAAACGCTCACACGCTAAAACATCAAATAATTACTGAACTGTTTTTTCGCTTTGAAACGCTACATAAATCATTGCGCTTTGCTTCGCTCTGCTTTTACTGTGAACAGTGAACACTTGTATTTAACATGCATTGTACAGCTTTCTTGGACGTACTCGCACGGTTATAGCATCGCTCTTAGCGTTCACTCTCTACACAGAGCCTAACACGGTAATTTTATTTATTGTGATTTAGGTGTTAAGTGATACAATTGTTTTGACTATTCTTATTTTTAGATAATTTGTTTTAATCCGAACTTTCATTACGCCGGACAATCTAGAGCCCCAATTAGTCCAGATTAATGAGATTCTACTATTTATATATATATAAAAATAAATGTCTTCTGAAACGATTCTAAATTATTTGTGTTTTTTTGCTTGCTAAATCTTTCCATATTCATGAGTAGTTTAAAAAGTTCGGTGCCTCAGCAAATTTCGTTTTGATTTTTTTTTATCAACAGTAATACCTGCATTATAAAAATTATATAATAGTACATTAGATAGTAATGCATCCAAAAGAATAAATATACTTATGCTTCATACTCGTAATATGAAAATTATAAAAATAGTTCGTGCATAAGAACCTAATTACTTCTAACTTATTTACGATGTAATTACATGGCATGAAATATTCACATAGATTCTCTGGCAACTTTTGTAACGAGCAAATTTAGGTGTATTAACATATTTTATGGACACCAAAGTACATATGTTATACTCCAGCCGTACGTTATTGTTTGGTTTTATCTGTTTTATTAAAATATATGTACAGTACATATATGGTGGCACGAAATTTATAAGGATTTTGTCGAAGGATTTATTTCATTAACATAATTTTGTTTAGCTTATTTTTTTTTTATTAATGATAGCGAATAATGTGTGGTTTATTATGTAATTTTAATTTTTTTTTTTTTTTTTTTTTAAGAGGAACATTCATTAAATGTGAAATTTCCCAAGTGGTCGGTACAAAATTATTTATTAAATGCTTAAGTTTATCTTAAAAAAATCTGCTAAGGCTGGCAAATTGTATATTAATGTCGTAAAATTTATGATGAAGACATCTTTATGATAGGCCCAGTGGTTGTTATCGAAATTAATTAAAGAATTTGTACATAATTCATCGAGTTGAGTACATACAAGTATATACAATTTTAACAATATGTGTTTTACTAATTTGATTGTTCCTCAAGTAATTTGTCTTAGATTCTTTGCTATTTTTCATTTATCATAAATGATCATATTTAGATAGATCGTTTAATAGTTAGATCTAATTAATGATAGCTTATTCATACAATGCTCTTAGTAACTCTTTTTTCAACCGACCAAGTCCAACGGCTGAAACAAGAAAATGACAGGTAAAATGGCGTGCATTTGTAAGGTTTCCATAAGAAACACTGAAAGTACTGCATTTCCACAAATACAAAGAAAAATTGTATATTCAGTGTGGTACCAAAACGGCACAACTATGGTAATTGGTAGATCAAGATAGGTCTCGCCACGAAAAAATGAAGAACTCCTTTTTCTGTTAGAAGATATTATAGGCTCCTGATGATAGGTAGACATAAAAAATCAGCAGTTGCTAATTGTAATTGACTAATTAGACTAATTTCTGTGTCAAATCTTAACTGGTTGAGTCAAGTCTTGCCACTTGCCTGAAAGATTTCGAAAATTTCTTTTAGAAAAACTTTTCCGATGTTTTATTTAAACTGGGGATATATTTTTTTTCCATACAAATTGGGATTAGCCTATATAGACACTTTTCACAAATGTGAGTAACTGTATATTGTATATAGATGCAAGTATGTGTAGAAGTTACGACAAAGATATGTAGTATCATCTCACAATAGTTGTTACTTTTTCCTAAAGGGTCCTTTTCAAAAAAATATTCTATATCTAGGTTCTACCAACTCGTTCATGCGCTATATAACACCATCATAATATTCCTTGAAAGTCATATATACTGCATATTGTGAACCACAACAAAAAAAAAAAAAAGGAGAAGAAAAGTTAGGTATACCATTTTTCATTCTAAATCTCTTTTTGTTAGCACGAATAATATCCTTATTTTCAATTCTACTTAGTTGCTAAACCCATTTGAGATATATGGATGGATATTCCAATTTAAAAATTCTGTGAAACGCATGACTACAAACAAAACCAATTTACTTTATGTTTCGAGTTCAATTACCAATTAACATGTTTACAATCAGCGAAAGTATACTGATTTAGGATAACTTTTGAGTATAAGTCAGGTTGTGTGTATACAATTTTACTAATTTCATTCCTACATACATGTAGTATAGATAGATACATTAGTTTCTGATACATATTTGATATCTAATTAATAACTAAGAGTACGGTACTTATATACTTACATACTTATACATATAGTACATATACAAATATACATATATAGATATTTACCCAAAGTATACAATCTGTTTTGAAAACTATATTTGAGAGAGACGTACTAACGATTTTGTTATTTATTTTGTCTAAAATCGATTTTCTATAAATTCATCAAAGACAATTGTGCTTGCAGAATAATGAAACAGTGGCGTTTACAGTGCGAGTAAAAAGAGTTTGACATTCATGTTTTATTATATAGTTTTGGAAAATTTAACGACAATTGTGATTCCTGTTTTTAGTTATGGCTGGTGATTATAGGGCTTAATTGAATTGTTAACTCTGTGCCGGACACGCCTCGGAAACTTTCGAATTTAGACGCTGACTCACTTTCGAAAAATGTCCAATTGCGTAAAAAACAAAAATTTCTCACCTTCGTAAGGCCTAAATGCCTTACCATTTATGTTTTTGAAGTTTTAAATATTTCTTAGCATTGTTTCTTCAAATACATCCCTATTACAATCACTTTTAATCGGAATCAGCCTCCTGAAGTTTAGATGTAGAAGTGCACTGGCAGAGGGAAAAACAGGCATCTCAGACCGTCTTGGCAGATCTCTCGGTAGCATTTTTTGCAATCCTCTCATTTCTGTTTCCAAAATCTAGATAGTGCATAGTGCTTCTTTTTTTGAGGGGTTGAGGTGACTTTTCACGGTCACCTACGTGAAGGGTAGGAATTACGGTGCCGGGAGGGGGACGTTAAACGTGTGCTTGCCAGATCGGCCGCGTACGACGGAGAGTTATATATATTTAGAACATTAATATAATTAAGTAATCATTATAAGCTGAAAATGCAATTGATAGGTTTAAAATTGTTGTATTAATTTTAATGTTTTTAATTCAAAACCTTTCATAAATTAAAAAAAGATGTTACATATACATATATGCTCGTGTCTGGATGACATTTTAAGCATAAGCATTTTTTACCATTTGAATGAAAGAAAAAATAGTGCAAACCCCCCAAAATCGACGTCACTGTTATGAAATAATTTTCTAATTAAGTATTTCATTTCTTTTAATTAACTTGTACAATAAAGGGAAAAAAAATGGAATAATGTCATTTACATATTTTACCATCAGCTAAATGAGAAATACACTGATCTTCTAATTGAAGCAATTTCAATTTAATTTCAGAATGTTTTTTTCGCTCTTATACATAAATTATTAATTACTTTCCAACATAATTAATTTAGAAGAGTGCAAAACACTTGACGACAAATTATTATTTATACGTTAAGTACATCCATATATATAAGTATTATATGTATGTATGTATGTATAAATTGAAAGGGTTTTTTTTTCCGTTCACTATAATTTGAGTATATTGGATTTATAAGAAAACTTTATCTACAATTTTGCAATCTCATAAAGACATAAATTAATACGAAACGTCTGTATTTTAAGGCAAAATTTAATTAAAATTTATATAGAATGTGTCTTGTCTATAAATGGGTGCTCTCCTATAGCTTCCTCCTCTATCTAGCTGCTTGATAAGGTACATTCTCGCTTCTGGCTTTTATATGTAGGTACATATTATATACACTTACAAAATAAGTATATGGCATTGAAACAGCTTTATACAATTCTCTTATACTGCGACATGTATAATACAAAAAAAAAAAAAAATAATAAAATAAATTCGTAGAGTATGCAAAGTTTTCTTAAGAAATTTTTTCTCTTTACTTATTTTTTTTTTTTGTTTTTTTTTGCAGGACTTTTTTTGGAATGCCCTGGTACGACAGCAGTTTCTTTACGTTCAACCTTGCAACTTATTTCATCGCCTATACAATCTCTATCTGTATATGATTTTGATCGTTCAGTCACGTCGCTTTCACAGGATATGTTTATAGATGGTGTTCATATACGACATTTGCAATTCTCTCATTCCCATCTACAAATGCTCAAAGATAACAGTCTAAAGAATCTACGTGCAAGTTTGGAATCGCTAAGCATAGTCAACGGCAAACTATTACAGGTAAGTTATACCATATACTCATATCTTTGGCCATAAAAAGTTATACTACACCTCTTTCATACCTTTTTTTTTCTTTTTTTTTTTTTTGTGTGTCTCTGCCTTTGAATAGCTTTTAAAGTATACTTTAGGTCGGATAGTTTTAAATAAAATGAGGTACTACAGATTTTGCATACACTTCAGCTGTAGGATATAGGTAGTTAGAATGAGATTTAAAATTTGTTAGTACATGCTGTTGAATATTTTGTTGATTATATTTGTAGTGTAGGTATTACATAAAATTTCATCAGAATCAGTTTGTTTGATAAATAATAAGGATAGGGTAAAGTTTGAAATTAAGGAGTTATACATATATACATAAAGTTTTCTTTTAATCACAAACGAAATGAATTCCTGTGTCGCTTTGTAAATAGGTATGTACATAAATACGTGAATGTGAGTTTGTAGTATGAAACTTCAAAACTTCAAAGAAAATCTAGAAAATTAATCAAGCATTTTTTTTTTGTATTATGTGCATTTTATGTATCTTGCAACTTTAACTAAATTTGTATGCACCTCAAGTCCTCAGTATTATGTAATTAGGTACGATCAATATATACTGTAGGTACTGGTTAAATGTTAAATAAAATACTCTCAGGGCTTTAGCTGAACTTTTTGGTTCTAGGACATAATCCCCCCCCAGACAAAATCCCCCCTGACATTTTTTTTAGGACGGAAAAAATCTCCCCTGTCAGAATCCTCCATCATGATTTTTTTAACAAAAATCTATACCTACGTAAGAGACCTACGTTTCTGTTAGCAACCTATGACTACCTAAGAAACCTTCGTTTTCGTAGTCCTTACCGGGCCCCTTTCCTGTTAGCAATCTATGGCTACGCAAGAATGCTATGTTTTGAAAGTCCATGCAAGGGAATTTTGTCGGGGGGGGAGGTATTTTGTCCGTCGTAAAAAATGACAAGGAGGATTTTGTCCGGGAGGGATTTTGTCCGTCTTAAAAAAATTGTCAGTGGGGTTTATGTCGGGGGGGGGGGGGTATTTTGTCCGAATGATTTTTTGTCCGAAGAGGAACTTTTTAGCGCTTAGTACGCTTAGTATGCGCCCAATTCTCTTTGTGCTCGGTTTAAGTGCTCCATTTCGTTCTATATGATAGATACGTTACGGAAGATTTTCTATATTAATATGGAAGCAAATTAAGGGAAATGTTTTGCAAATGCCCGTAATATCATGTTCCTTCAGAAAACATTAACGAAAAATGTTCCTTCAACGGAATACACTCGATCGCAATGGAAGAACAATTTTCTGGAAGTCACCTTTTACTCTTTTTAAAATCAATCAACCGGAATTTATGAAACATAATTGAAACATTAAACTAACGTTGACAGAGCACACCAAATGAATAAGAAAAAATATTACACCATTAAACACGTCTTACGACAAAAGGTTTATCAAAAACGCTTAATCTGAAATATATTAACTTTCTTGTCAATCACATATTTTCCATGCAAATCAAACACATTTTTATTCAAACATAACGTGGCAGGGAGCATTTTAGGTTTTATCTCAATAAAAATATGTTGCCTTGATATAAAGATTTTAATCCACTTATTTAAAAGGATTCGATTTAAGAACGAAAGCAAGCTTTACCGTGATGTATGTTGTATGGGCGTTTTGTCATTTTTTTCTTGCAAATCTTTATAAGCTTATCAATCAGTTGGCAACAAATCCTCACGTATCCCTTTAAACGAATTTAAATTCATGATAGTACTATAAAGAAAACCCAAGTACAAGTAAATTTCGTTTAAATATATGAACGAAATGCGTACGCGAGTAAAATATTCGCGTTTATTGTATTTGATATACATATGCCACATCAACGGAATGATTAACATAACGTTTCTTGGAAAAATTTTCATATTACGCAAATCGTCGGCGAAAATGTAATTATATGTACATAGAGGTGCCTACATAATACATGTATGTATATGTGTATTCTGTATACATACATATGTATGGAGATATAATATGTAGATACAAGCAATACATACATATCAAAATGGTAATTTATTTATTTGATCTTTTAAATTAAACAATAATTCTCGGTATACAAATATATATTTATCTAATTAGCAATACTTCGGGTTTCCCTACAGACGTTAATACTTTTTCATTGAAATCCGTAAAAGCTTTGTAAAGGGAAGCCAAGCAAGTGTTAACAAGATTATTATACTTAAATAATTTAAATCGTTTTACTTTGAACGTCTAACCTCTAGACCAGGTATCGACAACCTATGACCCGCGGGTCACCAAGTGACTCATTTGATAATTTCACCCACTTGATAAAATAAATTATTAAAAACAAACACTGAGAAAATATAAATAATTGATAAACATTTAGGTTTGATTACAAAGTTGCAGAAATGAACATATAGCGACATTTTCCGAACGAATCTCATTATTACTCGACAAGCGTTTATTCACGTAAACGACGAAGTTACATATAAACAAGAGCACATGCGTAATCAGCAGGTGAGGAGGGCTTCTATTGGTCGGCTGATTGTGTGCCACCTGAAGCTGACCAATAGGAGCCCTGCTCACTTGCTGATTATCTATCTAAAGCTAACCCCAAATTCTGGTCGCAAAACACGATTTCTGACATTTAACGAATCGTACAAAATAACGCTTCTGCGCATTATGAATTTTTAAATTTTTAAAGCCGTTTTCTTTTAATAGTATGACAGTGACAGATGTAAAAATAATGAAAATATTCATTACCACGAACCATCTTCTAAAATAGTCTCATTTTCGAGAATTTTGACCCGCAGCCAAAAAAGGTGGTCGATGCCTGCTCTAAACTTTACCACCATTTTAATCACGCATGACGTCATTTTTAATGTAATCGATACATTTTTGCGCCGATACTACACTTATCAAGATACTTATACTAATATACCTTCGTTTTAATAAATAATAGGAGTAATTTTTAAAATCCTTGTGATTCAACAATAACCCTACACAAGTTCAACAAGTTTTCGGGAAAGCCTTACATTCTGATGGAGTACGTTCACTATACAGATACACTGTACCGATGCCAGGTTTTAGCCGTTATGATGACGTAATGGGATCGCCATATTATATAAAAACACACCGTGCCCCATCTATAATTATTTAAATTATTCTGTACACTGAAAAGTGACAGAACATTAATTGAATATGAAACCATTAAATATGTAATGTTCTACTTCTTGGTGTAGTTCATTGATAATCGTACCGTTACTCCTAATTACCAAAACATACTATAATGGCTATAAATATTAAATAGGCTAATTTGCATACTAAAAACTTTTTATAGAAAAAAGTTCTTCACACAAATTCATAATAGACCTTTTGAATATTAAAAAAAAGCAGCACACAACGCACCCCTCCCACCCCCCACCGCCATTCCAAAAACCGCAAAGCTTTTATTTTGTTGTTAACAGTAATTATATACTTTTCTCTTTAATTTTTAATTTCAGATTCCACATAAAGCGCTGACTGGCATGCAAAAATTAATCGTGCTTGATTTTGAATCCAACGAAATAACCAATCTACCAGATTATAGCTTTTATGGCCTTCGTCTAGTTAAAATAAATATGAAAGGAAATCTACTGGAAAAAATTTCCGAATATGCTTTTGCCGGACTTGAAGAAACACTGGCGGAAATCGATTTATCAGAAAATAAAATAAAAACATTTCCGATGTCAGCACTAAAGAAATTGGAATATCTTCGATCTCTACGTATTTCATTCAATGAAATCTCATCATTACAAGGAGATGGATTAACGAGATTAAGTTCATTAGTATTTTTAGATTTGAACTCGAACAATTTTGAGGAAATAAATGACGATTCATTTCGTTCGTTTCCCTATTTGAAAACATTATCATTATATTCGAATCGTATTGAATTGGTTCATCGTAGTGCATTTAATGCATTAAAAGAATTACAATCGCTTGATATCAGCCATAATCGAATAATATTTTTGGATGGCGGAACATTTTTGATGAACAAAAAATTAGAAACACTCGACTTGAGCCATAACCATGTACATTATATTAGTGGTCTATTTTGTAATTTGCCCGAATTGCGAGAGATTTTCTTATCAGAAAATAACATTCTTGACTTGCCGGTTGATGCGTTCACAAACTCTACAAAAATTAATGTAATTTATTTGGAAGCAAATGCTATACAGCGAATAGATGCTAACGTTTTTAATACGCTTATCAGCTTAGAGCAATTATATTTAAGCTCAAATTTTATAAAACAAATTCCTCGGACATTACTGTACACATCAACGAAGCTTACATCGCTTAGTTTAGATGGAAATTTGATAAATAATTTGGAAATGGGAACTTTTCAAATGTCGGATAGCCTACGTGAGATACGTTTGCATAACAATGAAATTCATCAGATCCAATTTAACGTGTTTAATCCATTACCGTCACTGCTTGAATTGCATGTACAAAATAATTTAATTAGTAACATTGAAAGCAATGCGTTTGCAAACTTAAAAGCCTTGCAACATATTAATCTTCAAAATAATCGGATGACAGTGTTGCGTAATGTTTTTTCAAATAATGCTACATCATTGTTGTCGATACAATTAGATTCGAATAACATTGCCAATTTCCATAATGAATCATTTCGAGGACTTGTTAATGTACAGATAATGTGGCTGGGACATAATCAATTAAGTAAATTAGATAAAATAATGTTTAGGGATTTAAAGCACATTGAACGGCTTTATTTGATTAACAATAGCATAACGGCCATACAACCGGATACATTTCAAAATATGAAAGCTTTGAGCTTTCTCGATTTAAGCTTTAATAAATTGCGTACAATAAAAAAAGATTTCTTTACCCATTTGAATCAATTGGAAGAGCTGAATTTGTCATCGAACGAAATCAACGATATACAGGCGGGCGCCTTTTTAAGTATGCGAAAAATTAAAATCCTCGACCTAGCCAATAATCTTCTGTTGGCATTGCATCCGGAAATCTTTCAATATGATCTGCCGGTTGTCACATTAAATATACGAAATTGTTCATTGGACAAAATTGATGTGGGCACATTCAAGGGATTGAACAATTTGAATGAAATCAATATGGAATACAATCGCTTAACATTGAATGACATTAAAAAGCTTGATATACCAAGTTTGCGTACGTTACGTATATCGAATAATAATTTTACAATATCTGTAGAGAATGTATTCGACAAACTTCCGTCACTACAAACCTTGATAATGGAAAATTGTAATATTCATCATTTGCAGGAAAATATGTTCCGGAAAAATACAAACTTAGTGAAAATCGATATGGGGCACAATCAATTGAAGACCATAAGTCGTACACTATTCAATGGTTTGAATGTATTCAAAGAGTTAAAATTGAACAATAATCTTTTAGCCGATTTTCCGCATCATGCCTTATACAACATATCGACATTAGAGTCATTGTCATTGTCGGCGAATTCTCTGACCAACATTGATTTTTTTAAATTAAATGGTCTACCCTATTTACGGCATTTAATACTAAAACAAAATACAATTTCATCGTTGAGTGGCTTCAATGCGGTCAATTTGACACAATTGGATTTTGTCGATTTAAGCGAAAATTCATTGGTCGCACTGCCCGGCAATTTTCTACAAAATGCCATAACCCTACAGCGGCTCGATTTGTCATGTAATCGCTTTCGTCAAATACCCAGTCAAGCGTTGTCCGATGCATCGCTGCCACGTTTGGGTTGGCTAAATTTGACCGGCAATCCATTGGATCGTATCTATGGATCGTCGGAGGAGTCCTATACATTTTTAAGAGAAATTCGAATTAGCTATACAAATTTAACATTGCTGACTAGCAAAGATTTCGAGGCCTTTTCAGCTCTGCAACATCTCTATTTGGTGCAGAATCGAATAAATCGTATATCACCTGGTGCATTTAATACATTACAAAATCTACTGACGCTCGATTTAAGTATAAACGAATTGGAAATATTACCCAAAGAACGTTTACAAGGGCTGGTTAAATTGACATTGCTAAATGTATCCCACAATAATTTACGTGATCTCGAAGAATTCACGGTGGACCTGTTACGTTTACAAGTGCTGGATGTATCATACAATCAATTAGACAAAATTGGCAAATACTATTTTAAACATTTATTGGAACTCAGTGAATTGCATTTAATGGGAAATCGTATAACAACAATTTCTTCGGATTCCTTTAAAAGTTTAAAATCATTGAAACTTTTAGATTTACGGAAAAATTATTTTGAAACTGTCCCATTACGTGCACTAAAACCGTTGGAAACTCACATCAAGAGTCTTAAAGTTGAAGGTAATTTTCTTTTTAACTAACTTTATTAATGATCCATTAACTTTGATTATAGTTATGTGTGTATGTATAGTACGTCGTCCTCTCTACATATTATACATATACTGATGGTTCTGTCTAGAAGAAGAATAAAAGTAGTAGTGGCAGTAGCATATAGTTCCAAGGGTTTCTTCTTTTATAAATGTACATATGTAATGTCTGGGAAATGATAATTTAAGGGAATTGATGCGGAGGCAAATGGTAGCATTATACGAAAATGTAATTGCATTAAGAATTCTCTTGTGAAGAAACTTTTTATTGCAATTTACTTTTTATAAATTGTATTTTAAAATTAAGTACAATAAATGTACTCGGGCGTACTTCCTTTACTAAAAGAAATAGTTCCTTTATAATTTATATCGGCTCTTTGTTTTTTGTTCACTCCATTTTGGAGGTAGAATATTTCTCCTCTATAACTATATATAAGTATATATATATATATATATATATATATGTATAATACATAGCTCTAGCTTTAAGTTTTTTGTTTTTTTTTTCGTTTCCACTCAGTAACACTTTGTCGAGTTTGTATGAAATGAAAAATGAACTAAAGTCTTATCCAATTAAGTACCCACGTATATGTAACTACATGAAAAATAATGGGTAATTAACGTAATAGTCACAATATATTTTAGATATCGATGTGAAATTAACCGAATCTTCTGGGCTTAGCACCTGATGATGGTCTATATAATAATGTTAATTACAACATCTAATAGAATGGCGTGAGAAGTATAGAGACGAATAATGAATCCAATTTCTATTTGAAATTTCTTAAAAAATGAATTTTAAATCTGAACATTGCGTTTAGAGCTTCGTTTGGGTGAAATTGATTTCATTGTATTATATATTGATATTGATATTAAATATAATTGACTCTTATTATTTGTTAAAATTGTAATTACTGGTAAAAAGTATATGAATATGAAGGTGTATGTATGATCTCTTTCCCAGTAAACACCAAAAGAACAAGAGCTCAAAAAGTACTTCTAAAGAATACTCTAATGGTGTTCTGATCAAAGAACACTCTTTTCGTTGTTTTTTAACCCTTTCGCGGATGATGATTGAAAATTTACAATAAACTGCCCACTAGAAACCCTCACTATCACTGCAATTGCAGTTTATGGTAAATTTTCAATCAATATTTTCAATTCCAATGTTATACATTTTTTTTTCTAGTTTTTTCATATTTTTTAAAATTGTATAGTCAGTTTAAAAAACACAGTGATCAAATCCCCAATAATCTTAAGGGTTCAATAGCTTAGAAACAATAACTGACTTTCTAAGTGGATTCATGAACTTCTTGCGTCCGCGAAAGGGTTAAATGTCTAAAGTTAGAGTATTTATTAAATTGCTATAGTATTCTATATCTATATGCTAGGTACTCTCAAAAGTATATAATAAAGAAAAAAATTCAAAAGTGAAAGGTAAGATCAAAGTAAAGTTTTATCTCTTTCTGTTACATACTCTTTTTCGTAAATGAGTGTGTTCAATTCTTCAGAGGCTCGTTATCATTCTATTAACTAGATTTAAGTGTTCTTTGAAAAGAATTCTTATAGAATTAGAATTCTAGATGTCGTCCATAAATACCTGAAAATGGTTCTGTTAGAGTGAAAATAGAATCTAATGGGATTCTCTTCATTAAAAAACGGCTATTTGGTTGAAAACTTTTATTAATTTTATTTAAAAAATTAGTTACAAAATTAAACAAACTCAGGTTAAAAAGTAAGTTAGAAAATAATATTTCAAATCATTTGATAAATTCATGAGCCTTAATTGAGTCGCAATCTAAGTCACACTAATTTCTATCGATTATTTGTATGTATGTTGTATTGCGTTTTGTATCATCTAAAATTCCAGCACAGCTTTTAGGAGAAAATTTCTCGAAAATTCCAGACCATTCACAATAGAATAGAATCTAAAAATAAAAATTTATTAAATAATTAATTCAATTTAATGATAAGTTAAAATTAAAATTTTCAGACAATCCACTACATTGCACGTGTGATTCTCAGGAACTTTGGGAATGGTTAAAAGATCACAAAAAATGGATTATTGAAGATAACTCACAGTTTCTTAAGTGCGAACAACCACCAGAATTACGCGGCAATATATTTACACAAATGGAACCACAGCAATTTTGTGATATTCCACTAATTCTTAAATTGGCCATACAAGACATTCAACCATATTCGGTGCTTGTGTCGTGGCAAAGTCGAGAACATTCGGGTCTACATGGATATCAAATAATATATCAATCATTGGACGGATTTGATGAGGTAATTTGAATAAATTTTGTTTTATAATTGTAATTGGAATGATTGATTGATGCTAGCGAGTTTTGAAGGGACCAACGTTATTTAAATTTACTCACACTTAATATGTATGAAAATTATTCCAGTAGGTTTCCGTTGGTTCATTTAACACCTTGTAACAAACACATTTTGTTAAACATGCATTATAAATATTATATAGAATGAAAAATTATTAACCTTACTGTAAACCCAACCCAACCCATATGTTGCAATAGCTGCAATCCTTCGATATCAAATTCAATTCACTGTCAATCGTCGAAGGAGAACGTCAGTATTGGCTCTGCTAAGATAAACCAACGGAACATCCTTACAATATAATAGTCTGCTTTACGTTAGTATTGGCTGGGTAAACCTTAGATCCGCTGATTGAGGAACAGCGACTTGTAGAATTGTAAACATTGCGAAAAAGGGAATTTACTTAATTTTGTTGTTAAACCCAAATAAGTGTTTTAATTCATTGAGTATTCTTCTGCCCACTGTTATCTTATAATCTCCAATATCCTAGAAAAGTGGTAAAGTTTTTCGCCCACTAAAGCTTCAAATAAAGTATAGTTTAATCATCTTTTTGAACATCATTTCTAGATGGGATGCAATCGGGTTGAGTACATGTAACTCTTTCTCTTGTAAAAGTTGGAAATCCGTTCATATGCTGACACACACATTCCTGAGGATCCGTTATAAGATTTTTTTCTTCCTTTAAATAGAAAAGGGAAGATTTTGGAAGCAAAAAAAAACTTATTTTATTTTCTCTTACGGTACTATGTAGAAATGTAGAAAATGAATCCATGGCATATTTTTCTTTTAAAGAAAATCTTCTCTCTTTTTATTATCACTTTAATAAGAATACCAGCGAAATGGCATTCGTACAGAAAATTTTGAATGAAATTGTCTTAAACTAAAATGAGTCTAATTTGTCTATTTTTGAAAGCAAAAAAAAAAAAATAAAAAATAAAAAAAAAATATCTTCCAAATACAAAGCTCCAAATAATGTATAAACATTGTACATATGGAGATGTACGTCGACGTATATATTGAAATAGTGCTCCTCATGGAGATAGATACATTTTGACTGATTTACATAAAGTGCCTTGTATTTTTATACATACATATACGATATATGTATGTATATATGTATAATTGAATATATACATACATATGTTATTATATAGGTATGTACACACATATATATGTATATTCAAAGCTTTTAACTAAAATGTTTGTGTTGGTTGGGGGGAGTTTTTTTTTTTTTTTTGTTATCTTCTTTCATATTATTATTTTCAGGTACTATCAGAACATCTTAACCACTTAGCTCATTCAGCCAAATTAACTAAGCTATCATCAAGCACTCGTTACCGAATATGTGTTTTGGGATTAGGTAATTGGATATCATCATCATCAACAACATACGAAAGCAACATATTTGTAAATGATTTCAATCAAGATGATGGTACTTCTGCATTACCAGATGGATTACTGAAATTACTTACAGACACCTCAATATCACGTTGTACTGAGGTTAGAACATTAGATGCCACTCCTAGTTTAATTACAGATGAAAATGGACTATCCAGTCATGGCATTATTCATTCGATACTCACAAGACGTTTAGGATTAATTGTTGGATGTTGTTTAGGTATTATCGTTTTTATTGTGTTAATATCAGTTTTGGGGTATTTGAAATTGAAAAAACAACGAATCGAAAATGCTAAGCGACAACAGCCAATACCGCCCGAATACATTTCGTACAGACATTTTTCGATTCCGCATGAGGAGACAAATCGAGATGGTTGCAGTCATCCAACATTTATATCGGGAGCAGTTTTAGGGACGACCACTATAAGTTGTTGAAAGGAAATAATAAAATTGTTTTTATTTTAAGTAACTACATATAAATAATTGTGTATATACATGCATACCTACATAGATAAGATATAAGTAGTAGTTTTTTTTTGTTTGTACATATTGTTAATACATATACATACATAGATAGCCTATTGGCAAGAACAAAAGAGGAAACACACACATACCTACATTATAAATGATGAACTGACATTTTTTCTTTTAGAGACCAACTATATGTTTTGCATATCAGAGAAAATGGACGAAATACTTCGCATATCCAATTACTTGATGATATTTTATTACAGACATTTTTCAGCCATTACCCGATAGATTTTACATCGAAATTTTTTCACACTTTCTACAAATCAAAATAAACATTTATAATTTGTATGTAAAGTATATGTAATGACATTACTTATAATTTTATCGTTGTCCATCTCTGATATGAAAGCGTAATAAGAGAGAAAAAAATGGTTTGTCAACCTTTAACCTTTTTTATATGACACAAAATTGTGTTTAAAAAAAAAGTGAAAAAAATCCTAACTAACATTAGAGTTTTTTCGGTGATTTGTGGTTTTACCCATAGATTAGAAAGTTGGATTTGTAGGATCTAGAGAATTAATCTTATTTGTTAGGTGTGTAAAATTAGACTTTGATTGGACTATTAAAGAAACAAAATCGACAAAAGGTGATTTTGTAACCAAGGTGTTAACCAGATGTAAAAAGGAGGTCTATTATTTGCTAAGATGTAAAGAAAGATTAACAAGAATCATGAATCCGATAACATTTTAGGTGAAAATCTACAAGATGCATCAATATCGGAAAATTGATAGTTAAGGTGTTCGTACACGGACTGTGCAATGCACAGATTTTCATCTGTTGTCGTCCAATTATCTGTAAAATTTTTTGGATTTTTGTACTGCCACAGACATGGTGATTACACGGGTTGTGCAGTGTACATATTTTCATCTGTGGACAGACGGAAAAAATCATTAGCATTGGACAGCCCGTGTACGAGCACATATCAATAATTTATAGCCAGACAGAGCTTTTTTCGCTTCATTTTTGAAGAGGTACGAAGAAAAACAATAATTGGAAAAACGATTTAAATTAATTTGTCAACTGACACGGTTGCAGATGCCATCTGTGCAGCAATTTAGCTTGTATTAGACGGGCTGTGCGTGCAATGCACATATTTTCATCTGTGTAGCCATTACACGGACGATCTGTGCATCCGTGCATTTTTCCACAGACCTTAGCGTTAATATAGCCCATAATAGGCTTCGCCACCTAGGAGGCTACACTCTGACTCCAAACGACATCCGACAGAACAGCCCCTCTCGGGTGCTACAATTCATTAATAACACCTCGCTAAAAGTGGACATTAAAAATATCAGCAGGAACACCTACAATAGATCTTTTAGGTCTCAGTGGTGAGGGGTCAATAGCCCTACAGCCCCCCCCCCAACCTAACCTAACCTAGCGGTAATAAAAATTGAAATTTTGTTTAATGAACGATTGTTTGAAATGACACCCCACGAAATATCCCATAAGTGGGAGCAGGTAATTCAAATTAGAGATGGAAATTTTTATTCATCGAGATATTTTCATGAATTGACGTTATCAGTTTTTCGATATTGATGCAACTTGAAGATCTTTACCTAAAATATTTCCTATATCGGATTGATTGATGATTCTTGTTAATAATTTTACCATAAATAATTTAAATATTGAGCATGAGCATTCTTGTAGATCTAATTTCTGTGGAGCAAGTAGTGGAAAAAATGGATTTTGTCGATTTGTTTACATTTATTGCTAAGAATTTTTTTAATTAACAATAAATATTAAAAATAAAACATTTGGTTGGTTTTGTGCTGTCGATGCTCTCATTTTTTCTTCTTCTTTTTTTTTGTCAATGTTTTAGTCGTATGAGATTCGGTAAGTTCGTAGATGTTCTACTGTGAAAAATTTTCTTTTAATAATTTTAATAAAAAAAAGCAATTTTAATTTTATTTTAAATTTATTGTGTTTAATTTGTTGATTTGTTCCGCTTTGGTGACCAACCATGTTTTTAGTTTCTTTTTTATTCGCTTCAATGATTTAAGAAATAATTCTCTAGATCCACCCTCAGATATATAGATATATATATAAAAATATCTGTGCGTAACACACCAGAAACCCAAAAAGCTCTTAATAGAAGAAAAGTTTTATTTTCAAGTTTTACTTAAACTTTATAGTTTATGTTGTTACCAAAAGTCTATTATATATAAACTTGTTGTAAAGAGATTTCAAATGTTCTACACCCGCACCTAAAAATTCTCTATATATTTATGTATATTATGACTTCATATACCTATACTTACATAATGTATAGTAGAAGAGAGGAGGTTTTAGTTTTGAATGATACAAAATATTACACACATTTTGGGGAAAAGCGGATTGGAATTGTTGTACATATTTGTTTATTTACATTATTTATTTTATACTTTATTTGGGCTTTGCGAGGGAATGCTTATAACACATTAAGAAATTCGATATTCACTGCGCAAATATGAAATGTATATATTTGAATATAAATAAACTTGGTGAGTACGCTACCATCCATACTTCGTCGTATATTACTTTATCCCACTTAATCTAGGAGCAGCTGAAATTCCTGTTACAAATATCAGTTATGTATAATCAATAGCAATGTGGGATATAAAAGGAATTATATGTCTAATCTAATATGAGGAATATATAAATTATATATGTTCAAATATATATTTGTTATTTTGGCATATACATACATACATATACGACGGTACACAATGTAGGAAAATTGGAATTTGTGTTTCACCAATCCTACCTACCTCTATACTATATACTATACTATAACCATCATTATATTACCTACGTCCAAATAATGGAAAATTGAGATGAGTGTATGAATGTTATACTACCTGGTTCTATATTTATGCGGTGTAGGCAGGCCTGAATCTAGACTATTTTGGCGGCCACGCTCCTACACTAGCTAGTAAACAATATTTTTGATATAGTGACTTCTTACATTAGTAGTTTATAAAAAATTGTTTTTTTTTTTAATTCTAGACTAGATACATACAAATTTGTCAATTTGTCAGTTGACAAATTTAGTTAATATGCGCCATTTTTTTTGTGTCAAGTGAGCATTTTTATAGTGAGAAAATGTAATTATAATAAAAATTTTAAAATATTTTAATTTAATTTTTCACCAACAAACTTAAAACAAACCGAATTATTTTTTCAAATTAAATAGAATAAATAAACAATTGACAGATGAAAAATGATATTTGACAGATAACAATGAGAAATATATTCGGTAAAGCAGAGATATTTTCAGTTAAATCCCGTTTTTAATGGTGAACGACGATACGAAATGTTAACAAATATTTATGTAGCAGATTTGTTAAAATGACAAATTTGTTAGATGGTAATGTTGTGTCAGGTAATAGACCCACTGTTAAATTTGCACTAAATCTACAGATTGTTCGTACCAAGTAAACAATTTTGCCTAAATAAATAATAGAGAAATCAACAAAAGCAAATTTGGCGTATTTATATTGGATTTCGTTGAATGATTTTTAAATAGGTATATTAATTTCGGCTTCCCCTATTTTTCATTTTGATGACTTTCTCGAAATTTTGTGTAGAACATGGAAAAAAATTTATATTGCACCTTTTTTTTATTGGTGCCCCATTAGAGTCAACCATATGAACGTACAGTAGATACGGCTCTGAGTGCAGGTACCGTATTATACATATAATACTCACTTAAAATAATGAATTAAATTATACGAATATAAGCCAAAGACGTATTTTGATGGTTGATGTAAAATACGAAATTATATTCTCTACAGAATTCTTTATGAATTTAATTTTCTTTTTGACAAAAAAAAAAAAAAAGAAGAAAAAATGAGAACAACAATAATTGAATACCAAATTCGACTTTATTTTAACATAATTTAAAAAAAAAATTTATATTCCCTGTATCTTTTTTTTTATATGTACATATGTATATGGTTATCCCCAATTGTTCCTATTATAGACTTTAACTGAACAATGGAAAC
Organism: Platyura marginata; assembly: GCA_026745375.1. Taxonomy (NCBI): domain Eukaryota; kingdom Metazoa; phylum Arthropoda; class Insecta; order Diptera; family Keroplatidae; genus Platyura; species Platyura marginata. The sequence continues at coordinate 25,136 of JANSTT010007680.1, forward strand.
TTGAAAATTTAAAAGTTCTGCCGAAATTTCATTTTTGACTATCGTTTGATTGGTAGTTTCATTCGGATATATTGTGTACTTATAAGAATGATCTACTATATTTATGGATGTACATAATGTATGTACATATGTTCCTTAGTGGACAATTTTAAAAAGAATATGCGGCATCTAATGCTCTTACAGTTAAAATAAAGTCCTATACAATTTGATAATCTTTATACAGTTCAGCAGTTTTAACTTATAGAACTTACATATATGTACATTGGGACATTGAAACATTGGGACATTGTTATATGGACTTATATAAAGAACTCGAATGAACATCATAATTGTTCATCATAAAATAAAAAGAGGATTAACAAATTGTTTTATTCTTTTTCATACATAAACGTTATGTAAAAAGAAATCAAAGAGTATTAATATACCTAAGTATAAATACTACCGGAGCAGAAAATATAATATATTTGGAAAGAAACTAAGCTGTTGAGGACAAATTTTTGATGAACTCTCTTTGTTCTACAAAAATTCCTTCTCCACCTTCTATGATCTAGGTGATTTTTCACTCTCTAGGCATGTGACAAACTTACACCTAGTACGAATACGTAATTATTCTAATTGAACGTAATTATGTAAGTATATATAGAGATAGGGAGTAACAATAAAATTTGTAGTGGGGTTCAATCATGATTTTAAGGGTACGATGATAAAACACATGGTACGGAGATGGGTCACAAGAAACAATGGAGCAAAACAACGGCCCGCGAACAACACGGCAACTTCAAAATTGTGTCATTTTTTAAAAAACTGCCGAAAAAACGGTCAAAACTTTCTGTGAACAGTCAATTTTTTTTCTATTTTCTTTAATCTAAAATAACGCAAGTTTTTTTTTATTAAATAGTCCCATGATGATGGGATCAATAATTCTCACGAACCGCCACTGAACACAAGTATAGTACAAAAGATCTTTATAAAGATCGCGGTGCCATTAGTATATATAAATAAGGACCAATCTCTCGCAACATCTCTAATCTAATCTTCTCAAATATTCCAACAATTACTATATTCATAGAATTTGTGATAAACTTGTCGACCTTACTACAATATTTGATTGAAAAAGTTATACGAATATTTTATTTTAACCCTAATCCTACCAAGGTGTGTCTTTAAGACATATTTCATTTTAAAAACACTCCTACTCATTTAATACTTATAATACCTATCGGAGGCTTTATGTACTCGTATTTTATCATTCGACATTTTTTACACAAAATAAAATTTTTAACTTTTTATCTACATTAAAATTTATATAATAAAAATAAAAATTACTGGCACAACCTACCAAGGTAAAAATCACCTAACACAACTTTGCCATCTAACAAATTTGTCATTTTAACAAATCTCAATAGTTACCGCTACAAATTGAAAAATTTTGTTAGACAAGTAGAGTCGTTAGCAACAAATTTGTGATAATTTGTGAATAAGAATTCGACAAATTTGTTGAAGAAAATTGCAGATTGGTGACACGTGATAAACCCACTGGTTAGATTAAGGTTAAGGCCAACGCAAACACTATGTTGGCGTAACAATATCCTCATTAGTAGCACCAACTTTATGAACTGATAAACGATAAAGAACAACACATTATCAAAAGTTTGGCATAAATCAACTTGAAATTGAAATTATACCAAATGTTTGTATATAAAACACTCGCTAACAGAAGAAAATTACAAGTAAAATGTTTTTGCCGATTATAATATTGAACGTTGCAAAAAAGTTTCTGTGTGTTTGATAATCGACACAGCACTCATTCCCTTATCGTAATAAGATCGATATAAGTATAAGTATATATATATATATATATATATATATATGTACAGT
>JANSTT010007691.1:0-26996 GCA_026745375.1 Platyura marginata
GTGATTGCAGTTTGTAATACAGTTTTCATCACTTTTCGTTGTATTGCGTTATCACGAAGTTTTTTTAGCAATAAAATTTCACTCCAATTTTCATTTTCTACCTAATCAACAATATCTAAATCAAAACTGAGTCTGGCTGAAGAAAAATGCAAAACACCCATCTATCTTCCAGCGATTTTTTCGCGGATATCCAAGAACAGTTGAAGTACCGTTCGATGTTATACGTACAAATTGAGTTTTGAGACATTTATAAGAATATCATATAAGAATAATTGAATGAATGAAACTGTTCGTGTTTTCGAGAGTAAGCAGTTCGAGTTTTCGAGATTTTCATATAAAAAAAAAGTGTTCGAGTTTTAGGGATTTCGAGTAAACGAGCGTTCGAGTTTTCGCGAGTACACTGTATATATATTTATAATATAATAGAGCCTATATTTAATGGATCCTTTACTCTCTATATATACATACATACATATAGAGAGTACTAACACAAACAGCAAACATAATTATTATTCATAAACAAAATTACCATATTCGGCTTGCGTTTATACACTTTTTATGTAGTTCGGAACCGTTCAAAGGAATTTTTTTTTTTTTTTTTTTTTTGCAACTGAGCAGCTATTTAAGCAAGTATAGGTATAAAACCGTAATATACATCAGTGAAAGGGATATATATATATACATAGGAAAGAAGCCTACCTCATTAAAAAATCAATATGCAAAAAAAGAAAGGAAAAAAAAAAAAAATTCATGCTTTAATAAATATTTCAGATTATGTAAATATACAGCGCTGACATTATACATATACATACATACTTACATATATATATTTATATTGTACCGTTTTTTGAAGAGGGAGTTTTCCGCTTTTCCGCATACCTCCATCAAGTTGTAATTGATATGCAATATTTATAGTCTCACATAAATAGAACAATTTATTCAAAAGCTAAACCATTGTTGCTGGGGATCGGCATAGTTTACCCTTTAATCGGAACATGAGCATAGCATATTACTCTACATATACATACATAAGTACATATATATGTATACTATGTAGCCCTGATAATGGTTCACATACATAAAATGGTGACTATAGCATTTTACCCGAAATACATATATATATATATAAAAAAACAACAACAACAAAAACAAAGCTTAAACTTCACATTATTTTACCCTTTATCTGTGCGATTTGAAACGCTAAAGCGTCTCGTAAAGCGTATACATTGAAAATGTATTTATTCGTCTTTCAATAAGGCTTTTCACCAACAGAAAATTGGGTATTATGCGCCTTACAGCTTTTAATGTCATGGTTTATCAAAATACTATAAACGATTTATCGATAAGACGTTAGACGATAGTGCTTTAAAATCGAAATCCATTTCAATGGATATAATAAGATGTTTTTGTATGTATATGTATATGTATATAGCTATGTATTATATACTAGTACAAGAAGGTACATAGGAACTTAGATAGAATAATATAGCCTTTGTCTTGTACGTAATTGATTTTCCGTAAGCTTTTGTCACTGTTCTTGTGTATAAATTTTAATCGGAAATAACTGTAGATGGAATGGCAAGTAATTTTGCAGAAATTTTAATGGCTCAAATACATTCAGAAATATGCTCTCTCTCTCTCTGCCCTCCCCCCCTCTGGTACTTATATAAAACAAATAAAAAATATTAGAAAGATTTTCTGTTTTCTGTGTTCCGAAACGTGTTTTTTATTTTATTTTCTTATTTAAGTTTATTCACAACATTATGACTCTACGATATATGGCATATTATCGTATTTATGTTAGCTATGCGATCTAATGTAATACGGAATTCTTTATGCTTTATTGTTTCTTTGAGTTAACAACTTTCTTTTAGCGTTTGAAAAATGCTAACACTTTCCGCTGACACAAAAAAAAAAATGTTTTCATATTTATGGTCAAAATAATATATATTCAAAAATAAAAGAGCCAAATCTGTACAATAAAATTTGTTCACAATAATTTTTTTTTCTCACACAATGTTTTAGGATTATGCTAAAAAATGATTGGTTTTTTCTTTTCGAAATAAGGATTCCTATTTGTCTGACATAATTTGGTAAAGATGCCAGTTGGGAGCTTCCTATTCAGAAAATTTAATTTAAAAGAAAAACCGAAAATTGCTGATTCACTGCTTAAACGTCATTTGCAAATCATAAGCTCATATATGCGTGAAATTTTTCTTCTAGCCAGTATCACCGAAGCACAGATATGCGCGCTAGTTTTTTTTGCGCCATTTTGTTTTTTGATGCATTTTGAAACAAAAAAAAACCTTTGGTGATTGATGGGTCAATTTTTCACTTTTTTGAATGATACAAATGACTTAAGTGACTGCAATGGACGGATGACTATATGGTCTTGGCAATTCATGCCAGAAATTTGGATAAATTAAATTTAGAATAATGGCCAATGGCGGCTCGTGAGAATTATTGATTCCATCATCGTGGGACTATAGTATTTAAAAAAAAACTTAAATCATTTTGATGGAAGAAAATGAAAAAAAAAATGGGAGCTACATGAACATCTTGAGCCTTTTTTTGTGTGGTTTTTTTTTAAAAAAATTACACAATTTTGAATTTTCTGACTGTTAAAGATGTCTTTCTGAAATCTTGTATTTTCATATTATTTTCCAGCAATTTTTATTTTAAAAAAATGTTGACTCTTTAAGGTCTTTTAAGGGTTAAATTTTAAAATCATTTTAATGTACTAAAAACATAAAGAATGTCTCCCTGCACAAATTTAATTGAATTTTAATGTTTTTTTTTCATTAACTTTTTCATGCTCAAAATTTATGGTCTTTAAAAGGTTAACTTTTTCCAAAAATTTTATTTGACAAAAAATGCTGGTAATTTAAAATTACACATAAATATAAAATTTCAAAATCAAATTTTTTATATATTTTTTATTTTATTTTTAAACGGGCAAGATGTCGAACCTCCTCATTTTCTTTCATCAAGTTTTTTTTTTTTTCAAAATATTCCCACGATTATAATAATTCTCACAAGCCGTCACTGGGATAGTCGGATGTGATACAAAGTAATAAAATTACGAGTCCCATATAAAATCTAAAGGGGGGAGGGGGGCTGATGGTTAGATGAAGAAATTTTGAATTTAAATTTTTTTTTCGCATTGAAATTTACTGCGTTTACCCTATGCCATAGAGACCTACCTATTTAGATTGAAACTTTTATTATAAAACCGAATTATCATAATAATATGACGTCATATGCATAATAAAATAAAATCCTTTTCATACATATATGTACATATATATATATCGGTATGTAGTACTTATATCGTATATTTGAATTGCCAATCAATCAATTCCATTAATTCGATTTCATATCAAATAGTCGTCTAATAAAGAGATATTTATTTTGAAAAAATTAGCTTTTCCGTCTATCTGGGAAATAGAGCATTGGTTACAATTTTATCGGTTTTGCGTAAATTGATTGTATTATCTTGTCGCTTTTGGTGTGATTTGATTTCAATCTTTGTTTCAAAAATTTCGTTGAATTTAAATAAGCTTACGGAAATTTTTTTTTCTTTTTTATATCCCTTCATTGTATTTATTATACAATCACTTCAAAGCACGTAGAGTTGGTTTTTTTTTTATTTTATTTTTTTTTTTGTTGGGGTGTCTTATCTAGACTAGTTGCATTGAATGGTTATGATAAATTATTCATTCAATACGGCAGAGCTACCTACAAATTTATATTTTCCCTTTTTTTATTTGCTAAAATTTATATTTAATCGATTTTTACTGAATTTAATATCACTGTCAGTAGATTATATTAATTGCTGCCATTTAAGGGAGTTAAGTACCAATGATTGAGGAATACCAATTTTATTTTTATATCTTTAAATGAATTTAATTTCATGCAGCAATTGCCTCCGGGGAGTGGCGGGGGGGTGTAGTTTTATACACCCGTATCATAATCAAAGGGGGTATTATAACATTGGCATGGAGTTTGTAATGCCACTCAATTACGTCTTTTCCGTGAAATTCTACGTCGATATTCGCACGTCCGTCCGTAGTAATCTCCTTTCGATATAAAACGTTCATTTAGTCGAAAGATAGTCAGTATGTAAAATAAATGAATATGACAACAATTATAGAGAGTACAAAACTGAAGATTTCATACATAGATCGAAAAGTTCCACGACCTACCATTATGGCGCTGCAATCAATTTTATGTAATTTCTATTTACCTGAAAAACATTTCACGGAAAAACGGAATATGACGAAAATTCTAGAGAATAAAAAAATGAAGATTTCATTAGTAGACTTCTCTTCGAGAAGTGAGTATGTCACAAACCGACCAAATGGCTCAGTGGATTGAGTGGTTGCCTTTGGAGCGGGAGGTCCCGGGTTCAAGTGCGGCTGGTTGGATTACACATAAAAACAGTCTGGCATTATCTAAAAAAAAATAGCATTGCTTAAATGGCGGTTAAATAGCGAGTATTTGTAAGGTTTCTGTAAAAAGAACACTTCAAGTGTTACATTTTCCCACAAAAAAGGAGATCATCAGATCAATTGAGATAAATTTACTTTACAATAGGTCTAATTAGAGGCCGCAGTGTAGGTGATTCAAAATCACACTCTTATCAATATCTATAGATCCTATATAGTTACTTCACTTAGATAACAAAAAAATTCAATTCAGCTTAATGACCAATTGCTGCTAAAAATCAAAACTTTGCTAGATTTTTGACTAAACATATTGTGAATTTGTTCGTATTGAACACTCTTTAATTTATATTCTAAGAACGTTTCGCCACTGTCATCAAACAAAAAGGGCTCTTAATTCTTAGATTTTGTTGAAGCACTGTGAAATAGAATTAAGATCACTAATCCTTATTAATTTCCAGACCGAAAATTCTATTAAATATTAAAGCTTTTCGCTAAAAACTTTAAGTTAATTTGGTTTGGTAGACAATTTTGTTTTTGTTGCTTAATGCAAAACGGTGTGTATAATGAATGTTTAGGCTGATCGATTGACGTATAATCGGATAAAAAGAAATTATAATATCATAATAAGGAAAAGTATAAGCTACGTATATGGAATCAATAAAATTATAAATGTCGTACACGTTTCAAATTCACTTTTATCCACCTCTTAGATAAAAATGATCCAAAATTGATTATACTTTCTCTCGCCATTTACAACTCAAAGCCTTGTACCTTATATTATATACCTACTAAACCATAAAAAAAATATCAATAAATTTAATTTGGCAAACCCCCAAAAGCTTTTCTTTTTTTTTTTCTTTTTTTTTTTCCCCGAATGAATATCCATTGAATTGATAAAGGAATTTCTTGTTATTATTTATCCTACCTGAAAATAATTTGAAACTACCCATTTATTGTATTTTTATTTAATGAAGAACAAGGTACGTTAACCCAATTTGTCTTCCTTTTTACGTTTTGTAAAATTAGATCAAAAGATAAAGCACTCAACGAAAATGTTGAGTTTTTTTTTTTTTTTCTTCCTGTACTTTGAAAATTGATATATACATTTAGTAGTATACGATTACAAGAAAAAAAAAAAAAAATAAGAAAAAGTATAATATGTAGTGGTACTCTTGTACATTGACGGTATAAGGTTGCCACTCGGTCACGTTTAAGTAAAAAGAAAAAAAAAAAAAAAGGAAATAGATTAATGTCCCTTTATACAGATGAGATAGCTGAGTGGTTAGAATTTTTCGGGACATTATTTTATAGAAACAAAAGGTCCCACAACATTATATGAGAGTTCCATTTTCAAATCAATATCATCTGTAATCATATAACATTTCCAATGGGCAGTTCTTTGTTGAGAACAAACCAAACGAAATGAACGAAACTTTAAAGTCTGATAGAAAGGAAAAAATACCTATGGTGGGAGGAAATTCTTTCTTGTAGAAAATATAGTTAAAAATTTTCATTATATACTCGTAGATCTTGATTTTCGCTTCCACACACTAAATGAATAAAGAATTGAAATTTGATTTGATTTTCCTTTCTAAAACTGGGTCGAGCGATTTTTAATCGCACGCGTCTCTCTAACTCACGTGCAACACTCGCGCGTAAACGAATTGTTGGCGGCAAAAAAAACGCACGTTTGATTTAAATTTGGACGAAAATAGACGCACCGAAAAATCCATCTTTGGGTTATTTTTTGGTATTAAAAATGGTATCGAACATTTGAAGTGTTTTTTTTTAATTTTCTTTTCTTTTCTTTTTTAAATCACGTGTACCTGTCGTGCACATAAATCGATTTGCAACATTCAATAATAACCCCTCGTCCTAGACTCAATTTTAAGTAATACAAAAAAAAAATAAAGAAGAAATTCTTTTGTAAAGAAAATTACCCCATATTGAAAGAATACAATTATAGGAGTATCGGCATCGTCGAACTCAGGTATTTAATGTTCACTCGTCTTTGACATCGATAGTACTACGTACGTTTAATTTAGATATTTTCTTTTCATATATATTGGTGTCAACAACGATATCAAATTTTAGCAATTTTAGCAATTTTGAGTATATTGTGATATGAAAGAACAGAGGGGATAAGCGATACACTTATGCGAAACGAAAACATTACTTAGCCTAAATTTAGCAATATTTTTATAATTAAAGTGATCAAATCATTTAGATTAGATGTATTATTATGTGTTATCAATTAGGAATTTGTTATGGGGAATATTGATTTTGTATTAATTAAAAGTTCAAGTTTCGTCAGTGGATCCAGAGCTATATTTTATAGCTGAATTTTAGCGTTTTTTCTTTTAATTTTTATTTACATACGGTGATGTGATTTTCTCGCCTGCACTTGACTCTTTTTCTTGTCGTGCTCTTCGAGCTGCTTTTAATAGCTGTATTCGATATGCTTTTAGACTAAGGCGAGTACCAATTCTTGGGCTGCTCTCTAAATGATTTCTATAAATATAGACATTGTGTTTTTCTCCATAGTTTACTAATGAATAAATTTGTATTTGTATGATAGCTTGGAATTTGAACGTTCTGCAGGTTATAATACCGCGTCATTCTACTCATTTTTTGTTCGTGGGATTGCTACGTTCAATGTTTTGCCAGCTGTAACCAGACGTATTTTGACTTGTAGGATGTTTAAAAAGGATTGTTTGAGTCATTTTGCAACGTAAATTAGATATTCTTTCTTCATTATTCTGTTCTTTTTTTCCTATTTTTTATTCGTCCCTCTTTCTCTTTGCTTCTTTTCCCGATTATCTAATATCCTTACTTTTCATCCTTTATAATTCGTCTTATATTTATTAATTACTCTAATTTCTATTGTTACTTTATGTTTTGAAATGCTTTATACCTACCTCTACGTATTCTATAATTTAAGGACTGTGTCCTTGTATACGTTTTTTGAATAAACATTATTATTATTATTATGTAATATTGACAATCGATTATTTTGAGGTAAATTCCAATGATAAACATTTTTTTTTATTGTTTATAAGAATTATTCGTGTTTGTCCTTAAATTCATTAACGTCGGCCATTCCCATTGCAGGACTTTTACTTAAATTGTCATAATTTTCACGATTATGGACATACTAGCGCTAATTTGCTATTTTCTGGGCACAATATTTAATGTTGGAAAATATTTATCAATATTAAAATGTTTCATTTCGCCCCACACGAAGGGTAGGTGATGCTGCAAAAAGTGCATAAAAACATTATATGGTATTGAAAAGGATCCTGTGAAAAATACCATATATAATCTGATCTGCCTAATGGCCTCAAATAAGATGAAGATGGCTACTTTTCTAAGAATATTAAAGTTCTTTTTCTCAATTTTGTTGTTGTTTTTTATGCCCTTTTGCAGGCATGATGTGAGAATTATCAAATTTAGTTCAGCCGTTGGGTTTTAGGCGTTAATGGGGGTTAAACCATTTTGAGACCACTGATTTATTTTTTGTCCTGTAATTTGTTTTGATTTTTAAATTTTTTACACACTTAAAATTTTTTTTTAAATTTATTGTATACCTACTTAGGGTACGTCCACATTGAACGCCGATAGCTCTTGTGCTTATTGCTTATGCTTATTGCGCTTATGCGTTTGCCGGCTGAAACAATTTGAGTGCGCATAGTAAAAGCTTATATCAGCCTACAAGTAGTAGTAGTAGGCCTTCGAAATCAAGTAGTTTTAATTATTTGTTCCATTTTTATATCAACAATTTTCAACTGTCAAAATAAGTCGCCGGCATCAGCGACCAGAAATATAAAAAACACATTCATGTAAGTTGGTAGGCGCTGACAACCAGCAACAGCAGCAAGTACAAGCGTTTATTGTGCGAAACGCAATAAGAATACATGTTGATATTTCTGCTGCTGGTTGTCGTCAATATAAGCATAAGCAAAAAGTACAAGGGCTATCGGCGTTCAATGTGATCGTACCCTTATTAGAGTTCATTAGAGGTTTAAGTAAGCCTAAATGTAACATTTTCGGCTCAAATATTTTTCTTATGCTGGACCAAAAAAAAAAACAAAAAGGGCACATCATGTTGCCTCATTTAAATTCAGTTCCAAAAAAATTAAATTTCTCAACAGACTGGCCAATTTGCGCGTCTTGACAGCTCTTTAAATAAATTAGGCATCAACGCCAAATATTCAGAAATTTTACTTGTGTCATCTGCATACATCTACACACAAAAAAAACAACAACAACAACAAAATTGTTGACTTTACAAAATGAAATTTATTTTTTTTATTTTTTATTGTAATGGCATGGGTAGGTGGCATCCCTAATAATATATAGAATGTACCCTCTCTCTACACATAGATATTCAATCTACAAGTAAATAATAGAGTAACGGTTGGCTGGTAGGTATGTACTTACGATACGTACATACATACATAATATCCCATTCAGCTTGTTAGCAAAATCAAAATCGTAAAATTATGTATAGGTGTTGTGTCGTGCCGTATTCCAAAATAGAATTGAATAACAATGTCAATTGTCACGCAATCACAAGAAAGACGAAAAAAAAAAAAAAATTTCTTAATGAACGAAATATAACTTTTTTACTAGGGGGTCGGTATATGTATGTACAGTACCTATGTACATACATATGTACGAGTATATATACCGTCCAATTTAGATATACCGATAGAGACGGCTTATTAATTCCTTTCAAGACAATTTACTTACATATATAGGTAGGTACAGTATAATAATAGACAGTTAAATATTTGTTTTTTCAATTTTCTATCAATAATTTATTATCTTATCGTATACAACAATCTGGAGCTAGGCTTTTTTTTTGTTGTTGTTTTTTTTTTGGACTGTCGAAATTGACAGAGTTTAAATCAGTTCCAATGTTGAAATTAAATTGATGACCAATTTATAATTCATCACATTGACGTATATAATATACAATTTTCAAGATGATCCCGAAAAAAAAAACAAAAAAAAAAGTCTTATTTATGCTCTCTTCAAAAAGAACAATCAATAGATACGCACATGAGCTGAAAGCTAAAAGAACACACCATATAATGAGTGGAATCAGTACAATATAAAATGGAATCACTCTAGAATTGTAGAAGTTTATATATTCTTTGTCTAAAGAGTGTCCTTATTGTATATATAAATGTTCGAATTGCCATATAGTATAGATAGAGGATCTCATATACAAGAAAAAGTCACAAAAGAAATATAAAGGATATATAGATAGAGACAATAAGAGATAACTTTTTGATAAATAGGTTTGAAACAATATTATATATAGAACCCCTCTTAAATTGGATATTTTCAACCGGCTAATACTTTATATATACATATATATGTGTATGTATATGTATATGTAGTAAAAGCAAATACATGGACTGTCAAGAAAATAAAATAACAATTTCCTTGACAGCTTTTTCATGGTCATTAACGGTACACGAATTGTAAGAATGAAATTAGGAAAATAAACAAATCCCATAAAGTGATTGTTATGTCATGGGAAATGATTACATAAGTCGATCAAAATTGGTAAATTAATTGTATACGTCATCGAAATATCAACATCAACAAATTATACGCATAATACTTGGATTTTTTTTGTTTTTTGTTCCTTCTCCAGAACATCTTTACGTACATGTCAAATTTGAGCCCATATAATTTTAAAATATGCCAGTGACAGTATAATAGGAGCAACAATTCCTTAATCGCACAGAATTTTCCATCTAATTTTATATATAAATTTACAAAGTTTATGTATAAGACATGGTCCTTATTATAGAGAGCCGAATTAAGTTTCTAGAAATATTAAAGTAAACTTCATCTCTCTAACATTAAAGTCATCGAGGGGTGAAGTCATCTTCCATGAGAATGGCAGCAAATCATGCTATCAACAGACAAAAGTAAGATACACCGAAACGTATGACTCTTTAGTGATCATATACTTACTTACTTTACTCAAGCTAGTCGGCTGACTCCAGTATATCAATCCATTGCTAGCGATATTTGGCAAGCGCTTTTTAATTTTGAATACCCAGAGTACTCGTAGATTCTCCTCTAAACCATCTATCCATCTGTTTCTGGGCTTCCCTCGCCCTTGATTTTCTTCTATGTTTCGAAGAAGGCTCTTTTTTGCACCAGAAGGCTCTTTTTTTTGTTCTGACTCGCCAGATATCGTTATCGTTCGCTTGGCCACAAAATCTGCGCTGTATTTTACGTTCAAAGCACTTGAATGCATTTTTCTGTCTCGCGATCAAAGTGATGTTATACTGATCTAATACTGATCTTATACTGATCTGATACTGATCTTATACTGATCTTATACTGATCTTATACTGATCTTATACTGATCTTATACTTATTTTATACTAATCTAATACTGATCTAATACGGATCTAATACTGATCTAATACTAATCTAATACTGATCTTATACTGATCTTATACTGATCTTATACTGATCTAACACTGATCTTATACTGTTCTTATACTGACATTGGAAACAGAACAGCTACGGTGTTTTAGAGGTCAATAGAAGAGGTTCGAATAATGTTAAGCATTCCTAAGTTAGAGAAAGGCCAAAACACATAATTCCCAGTATGTCTATTTTACATTTTACTACAACCAATTATTCTCTAAATGTGTAATTTTATAATTATGTCTGAACGATCAAAAACATCAGATACAAAGATGGACGCTTTAATTATAATTAGTTGTAAAATATTCCCCTTTAGTAGTGCTACTGTTTTGGATTTTTCTCTTAACTTAGTTTAGTTTAGTGTGATCAGAATAAAATCGAAAAAATCAGTACCGAAATAGCTGCCATTGGAAATTTCTCTCGATTCTAGAAAAATGGGCTAGAATTCAAACCCGTGGCCATCCGCATAATAATTCAACGAATTAAATTGATATTTTGAGCGAAAAGGATTACTCTCCACTGTAGTGTTATATGTTTTTTGGTTATGAATTTTCCACCTGTACTACATCAATCATACTCACTGAGATCCTAGATCTGGGTTATATCTAAGTATTTGTACGAACCAATTTGTTTATATTTTTATGTGTTCTATATTGCCGTTCTACTTATACCCTACAGCCTGCATGTCAAATTTGTTTCCTTATTTTAGACATATTTAGCATTCTTAGTATACGTATGTGTATGATCTCTGTTATACTATATTTTAGATAAATTATTCACACACGCAGACAGATATGATATTTATGCAAAGCTCGTGTGCCTATGCTATACATTATATTGACATGAATATATGTATATATGTATATATGTATGTATATACATATATATGTATATAGTTAAGTGTATTATGTACAAAATCACACGAATTTATTATTAATATATATATTTATGTATGTATGTATGTATGTATGTAGAATAAACCAACCCCATAATACTTACGAAACCAGCTCAGCTATGTCTGATGGAGTAAGCAAAGAAACCGCGAGACCAACATACAAATTTTCCCATTTTCCCTATAAAACTATATGCCCGAAAGTTAATCCCTAATACTAAGCTCTAAAAATATTATATTCAAGAGATTACAGTGCCGGTAAAAAATGTGCCACGCCGAAGCCACACATTTTTGCGTATTTTATTTTTTCGGGCCTAGCCATAGAAAATAAAATAATAATAAAAAAACAAATCTAAAATATAATAACGACTAAAATGAGAAATGGCTAGAGTTAAGTGTAGACAAATTGTTTTTACCAAAATACAAGAAATAAAAAACACAAAAATCACTGTTTATATGTATGTATGTATAAAGCACCTATTCTAATATTTATATTTAAATTTAAATAATCCTGGCAAATCAAACGGATGGCCTTTAACAAAAAAAAAATGAAAAAAAAAATGAATGCCACCATTATATAAACATGAGATCGTCTCTTATGCGAAAATGATGAGCCAGATTAGGAAGTTGTGAACTCTTAATATATCTTTCTATATCCACTATATCCATATACAGGATAGAGATATATATAGGTATATATATATATATATATATATATAAATATGGAGTTGTGAACACCCCCATATGAATACCAAGTATTACAAAATGGGAACTTTTGAGAAAGGTTGCCGAGATATTAGTCAAGCTTATATTTTTTAACAATGCTCAGTGTATATGGGTGGAAAATGATTAAAAAGCACAACAAAAATCCAATTTTCTATTTTCAAAGTGGTGGATTGTGTTTTTTTTTTTTTTCTGCCACTTAAATTGTGGCTCATTTATTTCGAGTGTAGTGTTAGGAATTTAGAAAAAAAAAAACCAAATCGGTACGAACTCAATTCGGTTTTTGTATTTTGGTTTATAGATTTTGCCTTTCACATGTAATACCTAAATAAAGAGAAAAAAAAACAAAATAGCAGCAAGGATAATCAATAACTCTCCACTGACACTAAGTACATATTTTATCCCTAATGGGACAATGAATTTGCATATTTTAAAACGGAATTTATGATTTTTCTTCTTTTTTTTTGTTGGTACATTATCCCAGCTAGATAGAATCTGAGTCATATATAACATTGAAAATCTTCATGGAATCAATACACAATATGGTGAATCACAAATTTTTTTTTCTTTCCCTTTCTCTGTTATCTAAAAAAAAAAAATAAAAAAATTGAATAGAAACAGCTCTAGGTTGTCAGCAAATTTAATAAATATTTGTGTAAGGTATATGGAAAATATTTCATATTAAAACTGTCTTCATATAATTTCGGAATAATTTGCAACGCGCTAATGTAGCGATAATGGATTTTTGCATAATTCCACCCTTTTAGATTGTTAGAGGGTGATTATCATCAAAAGATTTTGTTCCTAATCTATTTAGGAAAGGTTCTCGAGAAATTGTGATGTTTGTTTTTTTTTTATTTTAATAAAAAATATGATAGCACAGAAGTTGAAAATGAATTTGTATATTACAGGCAAAACAGAGACGTATAAAGAATGGAAAACATATTTATTATTTAACATAGGTCCACATTTTTTGATTATAAATATTTCAATAGATTTTATAGCCAAATCGTTCATACCTAGCGCTATTAATATGAAATAAACATTTAAATTTTTATAGCATATACATATTTATAAATAAAAATTTTATTCGCATGCTCAAAATATGACTCATACGTTAAAAAAGCTATGTTTTTCCATCATGGGGATGCAATAAAAAATTGTATACAGAGCCCCCGTACAGTGGGAAATGTTACTATATTTTCGGCCTAAAATTATAGAAAATAAAAATATAAATGTGTTTACAAGGGTTCTAAATTTGTGTGTAAAGAAATATTGTTTTAAAAATTCACAATTTTTGGAAAAAAATCCAAAAATTTCTTAAACATTTTTTTTTTTTCGTTTTCTTTTGTATAACTACAAACTGTCCATACATACTTTTTGTCCAGCTTTTATAGTTGTCATTGTAGGTATGGGTTTTTTGTTGTTGTAAAATTTGTACTATAAATTTAAAAGAATTGATTGAAGTGATCTGCATACATTTGTTTGAAGGAATTCTATTTCTTTTTTTAAAATAATTTAATAAATAAAAATTAAGAATCAAAAAATAAAACTTAGAGTTGAAAAATCGAGTTTAGATACACATACCAAAATTCTCACTTAACCATAACCTTAGGGATCCATATATGGGGTCTTGTCGTACCCCAGATTCTTTTATCACTTTTATTTATCTAAAATAAAATATACATTTGAGTAGGAAAAAACACATATGCATTTGAGTAGGAAAAAAAATCATATGCATCCTAGGGTTAAAAGAAATCTAAATAAGTCTTCCAAAATGGAAAATGTACTTCACCTATCGACAAATTCACGTTTTACACATGAAACCTATCGAAAATATTCGTCACTAGTTGAATTTCACAAAGGCTTGATCTTTTTTTTTGAAATGTAAATTTTTTTACTCATTTTCCAAAAAAAATGTATCCAAAAATGTTATTTGTGCCAAATTAGCTACTGGAGTTGAGAGTCACTTTTTCTTAAATTACAAAATGTTAAATTTGATCCCATATATTACTTATACTTACTCGCAAGAATGATATCTCATATACATCTAGAAAGGTAAAAGTAAAAATATTTAGACTGAAACGCTTTTAAAACTCAAAAAGGCCCAAAAATGTTGATTTAATTTACAAATGTTTTATTTAGAAATTCTGAAGATATATACGAAAGAAATTTTATTACATACACGACTGAGCAACAAAGTGTTTTATCCTTAAAATGGATAATATCGTAGGTATATACTCGTATAGCCCAGCTATGTATATATTTTAGGTCTATGTACAAGTACATATATGTATCTTAACAAAAAAAAAAGAAAAAAATAAAGATTGTCCTATATGTATATGTACAGTACATATATCATATCCGAAAATTTATATGTATGTGTACGTCTGCCTTTCTGTTTTTTTTTTTTTTTCATTGGTTACAAGATCGTCGGTACGTTACCAAAATCATTAATTTTTCATTCCCTTTTCAATTCAATTTGTACCACATTTTTTCTCCCAATTCAATTTCCCAGGAATAAAAAAAAAAAAGTTCCAATACCCACAGTTGTACGATGTTACGTATTATTTTACATTAAATCAACTTTAGGCAATGAAATTTTGGCGTTCTATATATATGTAGAACCGTACATTGCACACAAACACACACACCACACACACATACCATCTACACATATAGGTACATACATATATATATATATCTATTATATAAGAGAATACAAGATTATTAATTAGAAAAGGAAGATGTTGTGCGTAAAGCAGAAAATTGAATAAAGGACTTTGTAGATGAAGCCTTTCCGTTTGAAGGTATCAATTACGTTTTAAAACATATTACCTACTCAAACCTCAGATACTCACAATAAGCTCAAATTCAGTATAATAATAATAATGTGTCTCCGGTATATTATCCCGTCTACATCATTTATGTACAAATATATATATCCAGAGAATGATAAGGATAACTAATGATATTGAAAATTATTTCTGTTTCATATACCAGGACTTTATATGTGCATATATGTATGTAATGTACGTAATATATATAATAATAAGATTATAGCTATATGACGTCTTAATACATACCTACATATGTACAACTATATACCTACAATACCATTAATTAATGAATTTGATCAAAAGATTTTCTCACATCCGTTTCTGAGTAGAAAAGATGATACTGATTAGTAGGCATATATACATATATGTATGTATATAAGATATCCGTCTGTGGTAGCCTTTGTCTGTATATACTTAAATTACATTAAATAACTAAGATTGAATTGGAACATCTTACATTTATATATATATATATGTATGTGTAATATACATATATATAATGAACAAAGATCTGCTTTTGAATGTAGGTATTTATTAATTATGCTTCATCCTAAGATAAGGGCTATATTAACTTTATTCGTGACAGTATACGCAGATATTTCAATTCGCATTATAGTTGAACACATTTATTAGTTACTTTAGAATTTTTGCCAAACATTTGGCCTGTACTAGCCTGTATTATATTGCCTAAGACAAAGCATATATCGATGGCTTTTATACAATACCCTCTAACTCATTTTTACCGATTTTTTTTTTTTTATTGCACAAAATTAATGTTTATGCAACCCTGCATAACTACGGTAAAATTATCACAAAAAGTTTATTTTAAAAATTTCGTTTTATTTGCAATGTTTGATCATCCGCTAGCATTATTTATACTCTATACAATACAACTTTTACTGTCATAAAAAAGAGTTACCGGGTATTGTATAATCAATTGATATGTAGATCATCATTGTTGCTATCGAGAGTATCATAGCTTTTTAAGCGTTTATCATATTGGTGGACAGTAGTGTTTTTTGGCTTTTAGTGGGACACAAGTTATGACTATGGACTTTTGAGACGGCTTATGTCGTCTTATCCTATGAGTGATCATTACATTTGGCGCTGTCAGAATATCCCGCCTTGTCCATCAATATGTTATCGGAATATAAATCAAATAGATATATCACAAAATTCTAGAAAAAAAAATTGTCCAGAATTAGTTCTGTATGGCCATTTCTTGTATGCCTGTCCGTTCAGCCGTCTAATTAATAGGAACCCATATTTTGGCTAAAGAGTTCAGTAAAAGATTTTTTTTAAATCGGCATATTAAAATTTAGCCTTAAAATTACACCGCAAATTAAAGCTGAATTTCTCAAAATGAAATTTAATTTTTGAATCAGAATTTAAGACTTTTTCAGGCGTTCTATAGTGAATGTGTGGAAATACTGCGAAAACCTATACAAATTACTTGAAATGTTCACAAATCAATTAAAATCATTAAGATAATTAATTTTAACATCATATTTATGGAATTCGGGGAAAAAAATTTTTGCTTAAATTTTTCCCATTTTCCCTTAGATTTTCGATGAAAGTTCCTTAAAAATATTGTATTCCTCGAAGAACTATTTTTTTTTCGAAGAACTATTTTCTTCGAATATCTATCAAAAAAAAAATTTGGTGCACCGGCGAGCATTAGGGTAGAACGTTTCTATATAAAATAGTTTTTAAAACATCATGTCAGTTAAAGATTTTTAAAAAATCGGAGGATTCTTGTTTAGCGTTAAGGCTATGCGTAAATAAAAGCTGACAAATGTACGAATCTAAGTGTGTATATATATCAAGGTGCATTAGGTCATTTAGTAGGTATTTATTATGAATTTTCCAAACTGAAACTTTATTTTTCTTTCGTAAATTTTAGCCATTTTTGTACGTTCCAATTCCAATGCTCTACTATAGATGGAAAATCATAGGAATTTATTGAAAATGTCCACAAATTGATTTGAAACGTTAATAGTAACTAAATGATATCTTTTAGTTCACAGTTATCAAAAAACGATTGAAATTAGAATTCGGCTCGAAGGACTATTTTTTTTTTTTAATTTTTACAATAAACTTATTTTATGCCTAACCATTGGACGGTTAACATGTTTTTATTCGATTCCAAATCGAGGTAGCTTTATTTTCTTTGTTGTTGGGATAGTGTTGTAGATACTGTTTGCATGGATGAGATTATCGATTGGTCTATTTATAATTGTAATTGATACCTAATATTATTATATTTAAATTATTTCATTAGCTCTATATACGAGTATATACTATGTGAAAGCTTTTAAGCCATCATTAAAACAAATCTTCCAAAATTCCATAATCCATAAATCTATTCTAATAATCATAATAATATAACATTTATACATAGAAATATACATACATAGTTATATATATATAGTAGATATAATTGTCCTACATATATGCATACATAATAATATCTCTTCGTGCAGACATCGAATTTAGTTTATTTACTCGAATTATGTACTAACTACATAGAGATATTCCATGAATACTAATGTGAATGGAGAACATGAGACCCAAATTGATCGACAGTGCCGATTAAAACTCAATTTGTCCAAAAGCACTGTGATTCATTGCTCTAATATGTTTATGAAATGGGCGCATTGTCAATGAATAAAACCAATAGGATCATATAAAAACAAAAAACCAAAAAACCAAAAAAAAAAAAAACAAAAAACAATGAATTATTTATAATTAAGCAGAAAAAGGGAATGCCAACAGCGACAATAAACCGACTGAATAACTGAGCTTTTACCAGACCATTCATTTATATGTTGGTGCCATTAAGTTAAAATTTAAAGCTTTTTCGGACAAAATGAATAAAACGATGAATAATACGACATATATACGACATATATATATATATATATATATATATACTTACACATACATACATATAATGTCCGTTAAGTGTATATAGTTAGTGTGGATTCCTGCTGCTTCGGATTCTGCTGGCGGTTCTGATGTTGATGGCAAATGATGATAATGACTTTCTTTAGTGGAACATTGGGACAAAGTTATTGTGTACGTTATAAAAAAAAAAGGACCCACACAAAATTCCCATAAAATATAAAACATATACGAAGTAATCAGTAAGAGGTCTGGAGCAGCTATACTATACTACATATGATGGGGGTATTCTTTGTTTTGCAATGAAACATTAAAGTGAAACTCATTACGTAAAATTTTGTAATATAGCAGAGCGAGGAGCTATAATTTTCGGATGAGTGCCATTACAAAAGAATAGGATGACATATGCATCCGTTGAGTAAATATATATTTTTATGTATATATATAGAGACAGGAACGGTTTGTAGTAAATATGTGTGTCGTCGATGCGGTATGTATGCTCCCAGGATGAGGGTTTTATGAGCATTTTAGTAGACATTTATCCCCTCTGTTTCCATAGTGACATTACATATTTAGATATGTACCTACATAAGTATACCAACCATATACATATATACAGTAAGTATTCGCATAAGTGAACATTCGAAAAAGTGATTTTTATTCTGTAAATGCGAACAATTTTTTTTTCGATGAACCACCAAAACAGTGAACTGCTTGGCCTTCGAAACAGTGAACAATTATTATGCTTGCTCTCTAACTCTCTTGATTGTTTCTTATTCGAGTAATTTCGTTGAAACACATGCTAAGTACATGTATTTATGTGTGTAAATGTTTTCTCTCCTCTTATGCATGATATTTTAGAGTTAGATTTTTTAGCCAGTATATTTTGTTAGATCACGTGCTAAGTTTTTTCGCTGCTGTTTATTATAGTGAACATGAAGAAAAATGTGCTTTCAATTAAACAAAAGTGTGAGATTATTGAAAAAAAACTAACCATGGAGCAAATATTACCGATTTGAATTGTGTGGCCAAGTCAAAAATCTGTTCAATTAAAAAGAAAAGTTGTTCTACTTTCGGTTTTTTTGTTCCATTTCCGAAAAGCAAGGCAATAACAGACTTGACGGGATACGCCATTAAAATATGAGATATGAGAAAAATCATACGTGGCGGAAATTTTCCAAAAATGGCAAAGAAATTGTACAATTGGGGTTCTCAATGCAAAGAAGTAAAAATCTTATTAATAAGTGATTAAATAGCAAAAACAATCAAATTAAAGATTATGACATTTCATTCCGATCAAGTAAAGGATGACTGTAGAAATTAAATAAAAAAGTTTTGATGTTCGTTCGCCTATAATTTGCGGTGAAAATTGTAAAATATTGCCTCTAAATATTATTAGTTTTCGGAGGAAATTCGCCCTCGTAAAAAACAGTGAATCCCTCGCAAATGTGAATACGCCTGGTTGTTTTTTTTTTTTTTTTGAGTTCACCCTTTCGAATACTTACTGTATTACTGTATGTATGTATATGTATAAATGGGAAGTACATAAAAGGATACACATAATATGGAGCCAGAATTTCCATCTTTAATAGTTTCTGCTGAAGTGTTGACTCTAAAGATAAAATTAGTTATCTTGTTTGAAGTAGAATTTCTAACCATATGTAATTTATTTGTGGTGATTGGCGGTGTGTGGTAAAATCAGTCGAGATGGGGATTAGGTATATATATACATATGTACATATCCATATGAGATGTATGTATAGTACATTGTTTGTGGAGAAATTGGGTTTTAAAGCAGAAACCTCATGTTTTGTTATGTATATATGTATGTTGTTTGGTTGTCCTAATACCAAAACATTGGATTGTGTGACAGATTGTAAATTCATTTGGATTCATGCAGTTTGTAGTTGTTTTAATGATTTTACTGTTAATTTTACATTTAACAAGTCAAGTGGATTTGTAGCATAAAATATCTAAGATTCTGGTTTGTTTTCGAATTATGTACGACATTATTGTGGACGTATCTCATTCGATATTTACAATTGTATGGGGATTTTTGATTCAAAGGATACGTTTTAACATAATCACGGCACACAACTTTCATTTACGATTTAAGTACGATTGAATTCAAGCAAGAAGAATAGAATAGAATTGAAGACGTAACGAAACTAGTACTATGGCTCAGACTATATTATGTTCATCATAAATTTAATGATTATGAGATTCCAATGATGTGTTCCAGCTAAAAAATGGAAGAGATGACCGCGGCGTAAAGGAATTTTTTAGTCAACGGTCTTTGCTTCTCCAACTCAAAAAATATCTCATCATTTTTCGTGGTAGAGAAGAAAGGAATTGGTCGAAAGTTCTTGCTCATCTCCAATCCAACAGATAATTTTGGGAGGAACCAACTTAACTATAAAAGAAAACTAATCCAAGAGCATCTGTAAACCGGAGATTCAGTTTAGTTCCATTTTCTTTGAATATTCTCCTGTTCGACTAATTCACTTTTATATTTACATAACCCACAAAGACACCGGAATTTCTGGACCTATCTAACAATTCTTTTTTTGTCAGATCAGAAATTGTCTTACAAAAGGTACTACATACAACCACTACACAACATTGCATATATGGATTGGATAGACATCGTTGGATTAATGAATTAATTAATGGATTAAGGATTTAAATGATAAAAGTTTGAAGAAACTCTTATTGTGATTAGAAACAAACGAATTTATGTACCGCCAGATACCTTTGATTGGTTGTATCAGTCAAATCTAATAAAATTAATATCTTAACTCTTATATGAACAGCAGGTACATAGGTACTCCTTCATCAGCACGGAATAGGTACAAAAGTACCCATATATATAAATGGCATCCAAATGGTAATTGTGACGCAAGGGCCGATTTTGTAGATGAGTTTATGTGTAATTATGTCTGCCACATGTTTATATATACGAAATCTCAGGCAAAGAAGCAGCTATGCAGAGAAAACTAATTTTTCAAAAATTCGCCAAACAATTGTACGAAATTATGATTAAAACAGTAGGACGAATGAGATCATCGCCCATCGTTATGGCACATGGTTTAGGTCTTCTTATAATGAAATTATTAAAAAACCTCTCACTACTGTAAACAATAATTTACATAGAAACTTCATATAGGTACATTTGTACCTATAACGTCCTGTTAAAGGTGTTAACTTTTTGAACTTAACCCACTTGTACCCAATCGATAAATTCCTTTATATCGTTATTGAAATAGTGCACTACAACAAAGATGTCAAGGAATTAGTCATTGGATCGTTTTCGACCCTTTGGGTACAAATGGGTTAACTTAAACCGGCAAAAAAGACAAAAGATAGTTTCAAATCGTTTTCTTTTCTTCGGTCCGATAGATATCCTGAGATTTGAGATCGTTACTATAATAAATAGCAGAAATGTTTACGTTCAATGTCACTATAGGAGCATTTGTATCTTGCCGTTTACATAAGGGTTAACATAAATGCTATTAGATTTTTTTTTAAAATTACATTACATAATGACTTATTGACCATAAAGGATTTAGATAAGATGTCTATGGCTGAAAAACCATTAAAGTAACAAAGAAAAAAGAAAAACCAAATTATCGCAAGACCTCGTTCATATTTGTCATCAAGTATGCCAATTAATCTTCATTCGATTAGATGTTTGTTTATTATATATATACATATATATATATATATATGCGTCGCAACTTTACGTTAGGGCTAATTTATTAATTTATTACCTACCTATGTATATATAGGGAAACTTTTCACACAAGACGTTGTTGAAGGAATACTCGGGATGTTCCTATTATGAAAATATTATACAAAATCAATACGAGGGAGAGTGAACTCTAAGTACCTGGTAAGGCTTGTTAATTATCCATTTATCAAATCCATAAATATGTTTGGCAGGCTATGAGATTGTGGTTCGGTTATTTATTATTAAAATACTTTTTTTTTCTTTTTTTTTTTGTGGGTAATTCATCATCATTATGGGGTTGTACAAGATTAACTGGTTTGCATGATTCTTCCGTACAGAGGAGACCATTAAAATATGAGGGCTGGGCTAAAAATACGAAAGGAATCACATGGCATTTTTATATATATTTATTCGGGGGTTTTTTTTTTTTTTACGGTTAAACCTAAAGTGGATAATGCCTATAAAACGGATGGTAACGGTGTGGTGGCGCACATTTTATATTATTGGACAGTGGGAAACATGATACATAGTAAAATGGTAACATTTTTATATTTTTTTTTTTTTATAAAGAGTGGCATATTATATGACATGGGCACGGCACGGACTAATGTGTCAATTTTAAAAAATCGAAATTATTTATTGTCAGATCTAAAAATGTCCTTTTTGTTACAGGAATTGGATTGCATAGACCTACTCGAGTGCTTTATTCCTATACATATTTAATAGATTGAAAACAAAAACTGTATAATCTTCAAAATTTTGATTTTCGGTCTTCTGTTCAATTCTACGGAATATGTGGCATAGGTCTTATCAATATTCTCCCTCTGTGGTGGATCCTGAGTTCCAAAATGATTCATGCAATTCATATCGATAATACTACTATTTCCATTTTATATTATGGTTAACCTCCCCCGCCACCCCTGCACAACCAAAAAAGGAACCTCACAAGTAACAAGTAATGCTTTTTATCGCATGGCTTTATTAGAATAACAGAAGAAAAATACGATCTATCCAAATTCTAAGAAAAAAAAGACGATCATGAGCACTCTGTTCATTGCGCACAACCGCAAATGAGGAAATGCGCGCATGAATATCGCACTGCTCATAATCGTGTGAAAATATGTAGTTCGTGTAAAAATAGTTCGTGTAAAAACAGTATTGAGTGTGTTTGTACATAAAAATATGCAAGGAGCACTCATTGTCGAAGGATCAAACAGGGGCGGCTTGAGAAATTTTGTCTGTATGGTCCCTGGACCAAACTCCCTAAAACTAACTACGAGACTGGTAAGTGTGTGCCTACAATAGGGTGTAGCGAAATTTTCAAAAATCTGAAATCGTAAGATTTTTCAGGAAAAAAAATTTCAATCTAAATGTCGCGCATTTGGGTCAAAGTTGAAAAATATGCATTTTTATCCTGTTTTGACCGATAACTTTTGAACCGTTACGTTTGGGGAAAAAATGTTTAAAATCAAAATTGTAGCTTATTAAATTTCCTTTAGTATCTCATTTGTTTATATTAATAAAGTTTAAGATTTTCTAACTTTACTTTATTATTTGCTAGAATTAAGCTGTACGAATATTTCGTATAGAAAAACACCGGATTTTCGTCAGATCTATTTTAATCTAAAAATTTCAATAAATAGTTGGAAAATCTGGATAAAATTCCTTACCATCAATTTGCTTCATTAAAGCTTTTCCGATCTATTTTTAAAGTAAAATTTCTTACAATTTTCCAACGTAAATTAATTGGATTTGTTTACAACATTCTGAGCAATTATTTACACAATTGTATTATGTGTTTGTCGATAAATTACAAAATAAACAAAAACAAAACATTTTAAGTTATTTATTAAGTCAGTTATTTATATTGAAGAGTGTGTTCTATTATTAGGTTTTAATTGAGTACTTAAATAAGTAGAATAAAAGAAAGCATCTATAGTTAAACAAAAAACACGTTACTTACCTATGTACCTATAGTTTTCTTATTTTTAAATATTTGATAAATAACGAAAACAACAATTCAGAATGCCTAAAATACATTAATTACAATTTTAGTCAAGTTCAGCCGATGTTTATTCGTGCGGTAAACAAACTTTACTGTTTACATTAATTACAGAAATTATTTTCAGCTGAAAGAAAACAATGGAAAAACAAAACGCTTCCGAAAACGTTTTCACAGCTTAATTATCTTTGACGCATTACAATGTCGTTAGCAATATCTTAGTCTTCCATTAAATATCTCGTTCAAATTAATAGACTGACTGGCGATATCTCGTGTTTGACTTTTATACTGATCGCAATTCGCTTGAATACGACAACGTTTATTCTTATCAATTAGCCTCTTTGTCTCTCTCTCTATCTCCCTCTCTCTCTCTTTTTCTCTATCTCTCTATATCTCTGTCAAGCTTAATTACAAACATTAATTTCGAAATGATTTACTTTTCGGAGTTAAAAAGTTTCAAATTAATTTCCTTCTATGCGGCTTTTTGTTAAAAAAAAAAAAAAACAAACAAAAAAATGGAGTGTGTTTGTAGATTTTTTTTGCTTACCATGATATATGTATGCCTATATACTAGGGTGGTCCATAATTACATGAGAAAATTAAACTTTTAAAATTCAAAACTACTCTCTAATAAATTTTATTTTATGATTAACAAAAAATCTACAAAAAATATTTTAGTCCTGATCGATTAAGCTTTCGGGGTCACGCAGACCACTTCTTTGTGTAATACAAAATAATAGGGTTTTTAGTGTCAATATATTTTCGTTTTTACCAGTTTTAGTGTCACTACTTGTATCAAGAACAGTCCCATAGCATATTTTCGTCAAAATTATGAAAAATCTTTCTGCATATTTGTAAGAAAGAAGTGGTCTGTCCGACCCCTAAAGCTTAATCGATCAGGACTAACATTTTTTTATCATAAAATAAACCTTAATATGTATGTGTTTTGAATTTGACGTTTTAATTTTTTTGAACCACCCTACTACATATATATGTATATATATATATACATATGTCTACTCCACAATAAAGTTGGCTTTGTTGTCAATCAATAAAACGCAAATACAAACGAAGTTTGAACAGAAACCCTATAGATAAGTCGCCCTATATTTTTTTCCATGGAGAAAACCAGGAAAAAATCGACAACGAAACAAAAAAAAAAAACAACAACAACAAAAACAAATAAAAACATCTTTTATTCAATTTTATGTCTTTTCTCAATATCCCAGCGAAAAGACAAACTTATGGACTTTCTCAATGTTGTTATGTATCATAAACATGTAATACAAATGGGTACAAACAGATTTTTTGGGATTAGAGCTTGCCCAGATTTTATACTTAATGCAACTACATGGAACCAACATAAATCAATAAATTTTTTTTTTTTTTTTTATTACTAACAGTACGAAATGTTGAGTAATAAAAAAGCTTTTAAAATTTATGAAAAGTATTTTCATAAAGTTTCTTTGTATAATTTTATGTTTAATGGATCTTTATAGTAGATCAGTGGTGCTTTAATCGAAAATTCATTTGGAAACGTAATGATTTTTTTTTTTTTGCTTTGTTGTGATTAAGTAAAAATAACAAAATTTGAATATTAATCCAAAAAAAAAATATTATTTTTAAATATTCTTCTGTAATCTAAATTATTTTATAAAGAAACTTTTCTATCTACATTATGCTGTATAATGATGCGTCCACATAAAATTAATGAGGATTTTTTTTTCCATTTTATTTAAGTTTCAAATATTAAAATACTTTAAAAAAGTTTGCTAAGTAAAGCTACAGGACTTCTACACTGAACTACCCCTCCCCTACACTTTCCCTCCCATTTTTCCATCCTTTCCCCAATATTCCCTCACCCTGCGAAATTTTGTTTTTTAGTGTACGAAAAATCGAAAAAACACATGTTTTTCAAACAATTTATATGGGAGGAAGAACGCCACAGTTAAAATTTCCAGTCGCTAGCTCGCACGCATTCGAAAGTTAGCGTCCATTGAACCGAGCGTGCGATACTGACTACCAAAATTTGTATTGCAGTTTTACCATTAAAAATTTTTATTTCCCCACCCCACGAGATTATTTTTTAAATGTATGAAAAATCCAAAAAACACAAGTTTTTCAAAAAATTTATATGCGAGGAGGAACCTCACAGTCAAAATTTCAAGTCGCTAGCTCAACGCATTCGAAAGTTAACGTGCATACAACCGAGCGACACTAACTACCAACATTTTTATTGCAGTTTTACGATTGAAAATATTTAAAAAAAAAAGAAATTTTGAACAAAAATGTGAAACCAAGGCTTCAACTTATTATTTTTATATAGTGTGGAAGCAAAAAATACATGAAAATCGTATAAAATTGTTTTATAATGCCTTGTAAGGGCTGAGTTTAGAATTTTGCAGTTAATTTTTTGTTATTATCTATGATTCTATGACTTCCTCATTATCCTTTTTTTCTTTTCTACAACAAGAGAGCCATAACGGTTGCAAGTGGAACATTTTTGGACAACTAAATAAATATGCATTTCTTGTATTTTCTATCATTTTTTTGATGTTCAGCTTTTCTCTATTTCCGCATATATTTAGAGCAGACGACAAATTTAAATTAACAAATCTACACCGGGAGAAATTTTATGATTAATTAATTTATTTGAAAATTCAACTCAAATTCAATTATGAATCACATATTTTGGTGGAGAATTAGGCATTTCTCATCTTTAAATATATTTTTAATGAAAACAAATCTCCAATCAGGATTAAACATTTTAATACATATCTACCAGTGACGTCGCATGAAAATTTGTGATAGGGATTCAAAAATAAAATATGAGTAGGTTAACCCACACAAAATATAAATTAATACGCACAACTCCTTACCAAACAAAAAATTTCATATATTCAACCAATGGAATTGATTCTATCCAAGTAAAATTTCTGCTATACGCATATATTAACAACATTCTATTAACTACCTATCTCTTTCGCTGAAAATG
>JANSTT010007702.1:0-26971 GCA_026745375.1 Platyura marginata
ATTGTAAAGGTGTCTGGATTAGCTTGATGTCCGGATTACCGAGTGTCCGAATTACTGAGACACCACTGTATATATATATAAATATTTAGATATATAATGTCAATTGCAATACAGAAGGGCGATACCAAGAGATTATAAGCTAAAAATTCTAATCTGTGATTTAAAATGTTTACTCTTCTCGTGTACCAGCAGTGTTGATTTAGATTTTGTCTTATTTACATTGAAGAAGATGAGTTTTTTTTTTTTTTTTTCTCAAAAGAATAATTATAGATTTGATATAAAATTGGAAAATGTTGCCTTATTAAAATCTGTCGGATTAACCAAAGATTATAATATAGAAAGTGAGAATCAAGTTTAAGATTTAATTTAAATCATTTTTAACATTTTTACAAATTAAAGCGAAGTTTTTAAAAAAAAAAATGTTTTTTGCATCATTCGTTAGTTTCATTAAAAAAGTTTCTTTCGAGTGTAAATTTTGTTGTACATACAGTAAAATCTCTAAAACTCGACAAACCTCGAAAGGTCGAACGCAATTTTACTTATTATTTTATCTTTGTCTGAGTTCTTTTTTTGTTGTTGTTGCTAACTTCTAAATATTATGTATTATTATTAATAAAAAAAAACATAGACGACGATAAAATAATAAATAAATACAGGTAACCCAAGTATAACGCGGAGGTTAGATTCCACAAAAATGCCGCGTTATACAAATCACGTTATGTGAGACAAGGAACCCATAGAAAGCGTAGGGTTACGTTTCAAATCAAATGAATATATTATCAATTATAAAAAAACTTCATTTCAAACAATTTAAATAAAAAAAATTCAACTGTCAAATTTCAGATGATCAACTTTTATTTAAGTTTGAATGGTTTTCAATTAATTCGACTAATTCTTTAATCCAAATACGTAATCTATTTTAAAATCAATATTTGGAAATATCAAAACCGCGTTTTACGAAACGGTAATTGCGCTGTACAAGGGACGCCCACAATTTCAAAACTGTGTTGTAGCAAAAACGCGTTATACGAGGCTTACCTGTATAAGCAAAAAATTGAGTTCGAGACTTTTCAAGATTTTCAAATTTTCGAGAGTTCGAATTTTCGAGATTCTACTGTATTTCCATTTTCAATATTAGTTACACATTAAAAAAAAGTTTTTAAAATGAAGAAAATTTGCTCTAGCAAAAAAAAAAAATAAAATAACTTAAAAATCTGTCTTACATTAAAATCGTTTTAAGATAAAATTATTTAAGTAGAAACGCCAACACTTCTTTCTGTCTATATTGAATATTGCCCTTAGTCATGCTGTGCTTTTAGCGTTACTATTTCCCTTACATTGTTTCATCGTGTACATTTCTTGATAGCCCCTTAAGAAATCTTATATAATACACAAGTACAAATTAAGGTAGATTTTAGAAAATATTCTCCAAAAAATTCCTTTCATATTATTTTAATAGACAGCCTGTCTTAGAATAGAAATAGAAAACTTAAGGCCCAATACAGCCCCCTTCCATTTCTGTTCTGCTGTTCCATTTTTGACATCATTCCACCATATAAGAAAACAATGAAGTGTAATTTTGAAAATTGTTCTAGTCTTATCTTGTATACAGCATAATATTATTTTATGCTCCTCCGCCCCTCCCCCCCCTCAACATTCTTTAATAATATGTAACTATGTAATCCTTTTTCGTATATTTAACATTTCATGAAGGCACTTAGCCTAGCCCATCAAAAGAAACAAAGGACTTTTACACAAATAAAATATCCATGAATAAGAGGCTTTCACAATGTCTAATAATATTAAACACTGTCGTCTCCTCTTGTGTGAAAAACAAAAACAAAAAAAAAACAAAAAACGAAAAAACAAAGAAAAAAACAAAAACATTTTCGCTATACAGAGAGAGAGAGAGAGCCTACACCAGTTTGAGGGGCTGAGCTGAAAGTCAACAAGATTTTGCTAATCATGTTTTGAATAACTTCAATTTAAGTTAATTTGGTGAATATAATAGCTTTTTAGAGACTTTTTAAGCAAATCGTTGTAAAGTCTTAAACAAATTAGTAATTAAGAAATAGCCTCATTACCATAATTGTGATGTCATGTTTTATTGTTTTTTTTTCCTTTTCTTTTCTGTGCTGTTCGTTCCATTTTTCGACTTTAAAACCGAATTTTCTTTTTCATTCCATATCATAAATATATGTAAGTATGTATATGTATAAAAGTGGAGGGGCAAAGGGGGGGAGGGGTTGTGTGGCGTTCATTATTATTATAAATGCTTTATTCCGTTTGTTTGAATGGCTTTATGTGCGTTTGTGTGTGTGTGTGTGTTTGTGTGTATTAAAACGCTCCCTGTATTATCATTACATTAATATTTAGGGAACAAAAAGTTTGTAATTCATTTTTAATTACACATTGAAATTAATTTAAATTAATATTCATTTAACATTCAATGAAATTAGTCACGCTCTCTAATTAAAGTAAAACGTCATCATAATAATATTATAATAATATGTACAAAACATGGTTGTGTTATTAAAACTCTTAAAGGAAAATGAAAATGGAGCGTCGTTTTCTTTACAATATTTTTTTTTTTTTATTTTTTTTTTTTTTTTTTCAAAAGTTCAAAAAGTCGACTCCAGACTTAGTTGTAGACAACGCACAAAGTTTTTATGTCCTTGGTGTATAATATTGAATCGTTTTAAATGTGTACGGAAAAGTTTTTTGATATGCCTAAAATGTCATTCAGGGAAAATAAAAAAAAAAAAAAAAATATGCAAACATAATAACAACAGCAACAAAAAAAAAAAAAAAAAAAATTCTTTTAAATTTGTCTCGTTTAATTATTATAGGGATATTATACACCATTTTGTGAGTGAATAAAAAAAAATGTCTCTTTCACATTTTGTCTTTCAGTTAATTGAATTATTTTGCTAACGATATTTTTTCAGCATAAGAAGCTCTGTTTTTTTTTTTTTTGTTACTAAATGTCTTCATAAAAGTTTTGTTTCGGTATACTTATGTAGGTATGGCATTCCTATATAGAGGTGGATTTTTTTTTTAATTTTATTTTCAAAAATATTTTTCGTTTAGTAATTATGTCATGGTTTTGTGAGCAAAGAAAATTTTTGTTTTCATAACCAATTACTTTTAAGAGTCAGAATCTTTCTATCTTCTATACATGTACATAAGTATATAATATAATAAACAAAAGACGTCTAATTAATAATTTCGCTATTATGAATCTTTAGGAAATTAGATGTCGCTAAAAAAAAAATAGAGGTAATGGAACTCTAGTTATGCAGGTAAATGAATATATAATTAAAAATAATTTAACAGTAGTAAAAAGTACCTAGTCTAGGAGAAAAGAATAATTGAACTGATGCAAACGGGGTGCAATAGACTGTCATTGTATTGCTTTTTTTTGTGCACTACTAGCAATATTTTTTTTAATTAAAAATACTTTTTTAAAGAATAATGGACGTAGATGCTGAAGTATATTTAAAGAATTTCAGGTAAATTTCTAACAAAACTTGATAATTATTATTAAAACCATTTTTTTAAAAACATTTTTGCAATAATCAAAATTAGGTGAAAAAAGGAACATTTTTTGGCAATAATTTTTTTTTATATTAAAAAATTTCCACAAATAGGAAAGAACAAAATTTTAAGAAAAATGTGAAAAAGGATGTAGGTGACTAAATTGCTCCTTATTTCTTTCCTCTTTTTTAATTCCATTTTTTTTATTTTTTTATTTTTTTTTTTTAAAAAATATTTTCTCAAAAATGTCCGATTTGATTCGACCTTTTATTAAAAAAAAAAAAAACAAGTATACCGAATTTGTTTTTAAAAAAAAATTATTTCAAATTTTAAAAAGCTCAGACAAGATCCATAATTCAACATTAGATAAGCAAAAATTTACATATGGATAAGGACATTTTTGATTTTTTTAATTTAAAAATACTTTAGACGTCAAGATATCTACACGATCCATTTTAGATCACTTTTATTTTTATTAGAGTTGAATTTCGACTTATTCGGATTTTACCATATAAAATTTTATTTACTCACAAACCACAAGAATCTTATTAAATTTCCTGAGGTTCTTTAAATATTTAGCGCGGATGGAGTGTTCAACGTAACACATATTCCTCTATAATTTATATTTGTACAAAATTTTATATGGTAGCAATTTTAAAAATTACAATTTTATTCCGATTAATGTTGCTAGTGCGAATTGAATCATTTGTAATAGATTTGCATTAGAATCTACTATATAACTAATGAATACAAATAAAACGTAATCAATAAGTGCATTCAATGTATGCTCTCGAATACTAATGATTGTTCGTTTTTACAATATCTATTTCAATAATTATACGTTATAGTCCTATGTATGTACGTTGTACGTGTACATTGTACAATTGTACATTACATTGGAAAACTTGTAGGAGGCTTATGTTATATTGAAAGTATTGAACTCCGTTTATAGTAGATAGTTAAGTATACATAATTAACTGAAACAAGGACAGTATAATTAAATGGTTATTTTATATTATTAATAGAATTTATAGTTATGTATATTGTTTCAATTAATAATTAATTTAAAATTAAACGGAGGATAATTAATGAAGATTAGAATCAATTACTTATTTATTTTTAACAAATAAACGCTATAAGCCCACCGGCTTATAATCCCCAAGAGATTATTTACAAAGTTAATACAAAATAAAACAATTATTGAAACAATTTTTATTAATTTTTTATTTATTAGTGAAATATTGACCAAAAATCAGAACAAACAAGCTAACTGAACAAAGGCATATTATTTTCGTAACAATTACAGATAAAACATAATCAATCATTCATGGCAAATGGCTTATCCTGACGTTCCTACATAAACTATTACAAGCAGTACCGTAGTCGAAAAATACAGAGAATTTGTTGACACATTTTGCTTACTGGACCAAAACTACCATAATTAGTACGGTAGGAGCGCGTAACACTCAGGGTTAAAAAATATATATAATCAAGAAAAAGAACAAAAATATTTAGAAAATTTCAAAGAATGACCACAGATGAAGCCCACAAAATATAATGATAGGGTAATTATAATTTCAAGGGAGCAAATTAGAAAATAAATAGCCAGACGTAGACCACGAAGTAGATGTGTAGATAATATGATGAAATGATATGCTGAAACTTGAAATGCAGTGGCGGCCCGTGAGAATTATTGATCACATCATTGTCCGACTATTTAAAACTTAGGTAATTTTGATGACCGATGATTTAACCTTTGAACATGAAAGGGTTAAACAAAAATTTTCAAAAAGCTACATACCCTTTCAGAATGTAATTCTAAATGTTTTTGTAAATTTTTATAAAACGTTAACTCTTTAAGGTTTAAGCTGTGCCATTAAAGGGTTAACTTCAAAAAATATGCTACAAACTTAGTTGAATATTAAAATTTCTTTTTTTTGCTAACCCTTTCATGTTTAAAATGTGTAGACGTTAAAGGGTTAACTTTTTACAAAAAAATTATTTGCCAAAAAATACTATTAATTAAAATTGTTTAAAAATACAATGTTTCAAAACCATATCTTTAGTATTAAAAAAAGTTGAAATTGAAAAGAAATTGTGTCCCTTTTCGGTTGAATCCTCATTTTCTTCCTTCAAAATGAGGAACATAAATTTTTTAAATAGTCCCACAATAATGGAATTAATAGTTGTCAGAAAGCCAAATCTTATACCGGAATGTATAGCGCTAAGAAATAGAAAAAGAAATGTTGAGAAATGCCCAAAAATTATACTTTGCTGACTCAAATATAGTTTGCTAATTGCTACTTTACATACAAATGTATTAATTCCGTAAAGACGTCCAGCAAAAAATAATCCTGTAATTAGCTAAGTACGAAGACTTTCAATTATTCAGTTTAAAAATTAAATCAAATTTCCCGAAAATTATTAATAATTTATCACAATAACCTATTTATTTATTCATGTACAAATAATCTTTAATTTCACTAAATTAATAGTATATGCAAATTGTATTTTCGAAATGCTCTTTAGCATTACAGCTCAAATGGAAAACTTTAAAATAGCAGCGAAAATACTCATGTTTTACTAAACTACTAATTTGTTATGCTATAAGCGCACATTTAGTTCACAATGTAACCGTGAAACAAATTGCACAGCATAATTTAAACTTTAAACTGCTGCTACATATTATGTAGATAGACACCTATACAAACATAAAAATATTTTTATATGTATATATGTAAAATCTACAAATATATATGTATATACACACCCATCCCTCGATTTGCACGGTAGAGACGTTCCACAGAAAATCGTACAAATCGAAACCGTGTAAAACGAGACAGAGCTTGCATATAAAAAAGGAGGATTGGAGTTAAATTCTAAGCCACGTAAATCGAGTCAAAAAATATAAAGAAAATTCATAGATACGTTTATAATAACCGTGTTAAATGAGAGATGAGGATTGAATGGAAAAATGAAGATTAATTCCACTGAATGCCAAATCACGAAGTCGATTGGGCTATAATATGTAATAAAATATATTGCTTATTAGAAATATTAAATTTACTCTTCTTGTATTTACTTTTATTTACAAACTTACGCACCCGTCAAAGAGAATGACAAAAGAGTGGGTTAGTTTGTGAAATGAGTGCATTTAAAGCAAAGTAAAAATGTATGTACATATAATCGAAACGAAACACTAAATATATTTTAATTTTTTTAAATTTAAAAACCGTGTCATGCAAATCGAGGGATGGGTGTATATATATAATGTATGTATATATATGGACACAATTGTTTACAAGTATTTCCGTACAAGAAAATATAATTACATTTTACTATAATATTGTACCTATTATTTAGTACTGAGCTGCAACATATAAGTAAGTATGTATGTATGTATGTATGTATGTATGTATGTGCTGAGGAAAACTTTTTGAATATGAAGCATAATTAATTTACGCAATTAAAGTTCATGTTGCACCGAGTATACTGTTAAACATCCGTTTTGTTTCAACACTATGTTGTATTTTATATGGATATGTATGTATGTATGTATGTAGGTGTATTTGCAACATACATAAAATGCAATATAGGTCACATTAATTATTTCTCCGGGGAGTGATTATTTGCTTTTATTTATTTATGCCAGGAAAATGAATTTTTAAACTATTACGGGTATTTGCATGTTAGATATTGTTTATATAACAATTCAAATATTTTATTTTTTGTTCAGGATTATTTAAAACAACTATATTTATACATATACACACACACACATACATATATTATTTGTTGATTCAACAGTTACTTATATTTAAGCAAACGGATGGCAAATCGAAATCGATGCCTTCCGCCTACAATGGCAATACGGCTTTGATAATGTAAATTAAGTAAGTTTAAAATAGTCCTTTATGGATGTCAATATAATTGCATCTTTTTACCCTATACATAATTACCGACATACACTTAGTATAATCACACTATGGATGCCAAAACTTTTGAAAGTAATATTGAGAACGGCCACGGAATGTCACAACTCACAAGTCGACCATTTACACATAGAGACAATAATCCGTCCCATACAACGACGCAACAGCACGCTTGCAAAGCAGCACTTACTGACGTGCCATCAGGAGGATCACCGATGCAACAGCCTAATTATAATCACGATAGAGCAGCCTTCTAGGAACATACGCAAAAGTGTACGCGAAGATACAAAAGAGACAAAAGATAGCGGATCTGATCCCAAACTAAACAATAAATCAAGAACAATATAAAGCAGGTCTTAAAGTAATCCACAGCAACGTATAGTAGAGAACGTCTTAAACGAACATAGTATGAGCAACACTCTCCCAGAGCAACACTCTCCCAGCTGCGTTCAGAATTGTCTAGAATATTAAATACATTCCTACATAGACTAGACTGCTGATAGATCCTCAAGCTGCCGTACTGAACTACACACAACGGAGTATCTATTCAATTGCCCGAGCTTCCTTATCACACACTAGAAACTGAATACCACTGGCTCAGACCCACAGCCCCTGCGACCTTCCTAAACATTGAAATGGAGAGAGAGAGAGAGACGAAGATCGTGGAACTACTACACCAACAAAGTAATTATAATTTCTCTCCAAATTTAAATTCTATATATAGAAATTGCAGCTCTACATCTACAGTGGGAATGCCAATATTCTCCTCCTTATAACTGTAGCAACACTTTATCCACGCTTATCAATGTTGAACTGGATATATAATCTACAGTCGAATCTTAGTGGACACAAAGAAAATCTAAAAATTAATGGCGTTCTCCAGAGTCACGTTGGACCTCTATTATTTAATTGATATATTAATGATACATATGTATATATCAATGATTCCAAATGTATTTTATGCTGACGATTTAAATTTGTTCATTTCATGCATGCTATTAAACGATACATAAAACTATATCTAAAGCTTGTTCAATGGCTTGGACTTCATAAAATACAGATCGGTGCTGGATATGACTTTAAAATGCATTTAAAGTTCTACTGTTAGATGACATATAATACAGAACGTAGGAATTATTAAAACAATCCCAAAAAAAATTAACGAATGTTGGCGCTGGCGTACAGATACTTTTAACAACTGTCACAAAAGTGATTTCTCAATTTCTTTCCCGTTTAAGTCCAATAATCATCATATTTGAAATTGATAATTACTCAAAATGACACAACACATAAAATAAAATTAAAATATTGCTGTCCATTTGTCTGTATCATCATCAAACAAATAAAAATAAAATATTTTTGCTTAGAATCACAATTTTTGAATAAACCTACGAATTAGATCATCCCTTAACTTAATATATTTTTACGAACGGGTCATAAAAATAACTAGAAAGGGGTGACATTTTATATGTTTTCTTTTTATTTATAACACAGATAAAGATATATACATACTTATATATACATATATACATATATATAGTTAGTTGTACAATCATACTGTACGATTATCTAATAGACAATATAATTTTTATTACCCTAGATTAAATATTATAGTTGTTTTATAGGCATTGTTTTACGAATACAAAATATCACTAGGATAATTAAGTTTATTCATGTTATAGCTTAGATTTTATTGCTTAACGTGACATTTTAATGTCGTCCACAAATAAATAATAAACGAAACTGTTAGTGAGGTGTAAAATGTATGAATGTAAACCACTATTCTCTTAAACATAATGACTGCTTTTTTAGATTTTGATTATAATTTATATCCTAAATGTAAGGATTTATCTAATACAATGCAAATAAAGATTATTTTAAGATGATTAGATTTATTCCAACGAAATCTTGGAGCGAATGTTCATAGAACTCTTTTCTTAGTTTTATATAAAACCTAATTTCGGGTAATATCTCAAAAAAGTAAATTTTTCTCTTTATATTTCACATTTATTAAGGATCATTGGTATTTTCTAGTTAGAGTAGGATAAATAGATGGTTCCATGTCAAAAACACGATTTTTATTGCACATACCTAGTATAATCTATGAAACAATTTTTTAATTTTTTTTTTGTTATGTTTATGTCGCAACAGCCCCATTTGTCAGAAGAGTCCCATAAAGTAGCAAAGAAAATACAGAGAAAAATTCAACCTAAGGTTAATAAATCTCTGAAATTTTACGCAAACTATTGTCATCATTTCAAATTTTGACCGAGTCTCAAAATGTCTGAAAGCTTTTTTTGTGGAGACAGATTTTGTTCCGAATTTTCTACCGGGATTAGGAGTTTTTTACAGATTTTTTTTTTTTTAAATTGAAAAGTTTGTAAATAGTAATTACCAATTGATGCACATTGTGATTGAGAACTAATTGAAATTGTTGAAAATATTGACAATAAATTACTTCCATATGTTTCATATTTAAATCTTAAGCCATAGGCACAATGCAACACACAGTTCTGCTTCGGCCCGTTTATAAAAATTGAATATGTCAACTTAGCACGCAAGTGCATAGGCTTTACGATAAGTGTATCACAATGAGGACGGTACGTTGAGAGTTGGGAAATTGAACGAAATTGAACGAAACACATAACCTCAAACCTATCAAAACGAAAAATAATTAGTGAAAATAAACGTTTTTAACCCTTTTAAAACACGTTGTTTTTGGATTTTTTTTTGCTTTTATTAATTTGGCACTTGCTTTATTATTTTGATATTGTCGGAACGGAACATTTTGTCGCTGTGACTAGATGCTAAATTTTAACATTGTGTCTATAGCTTTATGTGAAACAAAAATCGCAGTGACTCTCATGACTATATATGGTTATTATGATTAATTCATATTAGTGATTTGAATTTATTTAATAAAAAACAGTGACTTTTTCGTAAACATTTTCATAAACTTTTTCGTGTTTCACCCCAGTCGGACTTGAGCCCGAGACCTCCACTATATGTACTGAGCAATTTGGTCGATTATTCATTATTCGTATCTAAAGTACCTACAATTTTACCCCGTCTAAAGCACGGATAAGTATGATTACTGATTTTTGTAGTTCAGGTGCCAAATTCCTTTTTTTTTAACTTCTCCTCGAGCATAGAGATCGAATTATAGTGGAAGTATGAAAACAAATAGTTGAATCACGATCTAAATTCTAAAAGAAAGTCAACATTATGGATATCAAAATAGCAATTTTTGGAAATATCACTACAGATTTTTACCCAACCCCCAGAAACTTAAAATAGGCGGTGCATTATATCGAAATTATTTTAACATTAATTTAAATTTGTTCTCACTCCGTCTCTGCACTTAAAACATTATTTTCAAGTTGTTTTCTTTTCCAAAAAAAAAAAAAAACTATACCGAACCCAAATTCAATGTTAGTTTGATATAAATTTTGTGAACAAAGCTTTTGTTATAAATTCAAATATCGTTGACCACAAACATTTACATATAAGTACACTACACATCCATATATGTATATGTACTAGAATGTTCGAGGCAATAACCAAACATTACTAATTGAAATTGGTAAATTAATTTAATTGGCCATCACTTGCACACACAGGCCATACGATTTTCCCTCGAAAATGAAAACATTAATAAGTATCCTCATTTGTGGCAAAACAATTCTCATATTTTTGGTGTGCGAATGTTTCGAATATGCCCCCAAAAATTGTTGGAGTTAGTCCATATAAACATTATTTTCCGTTTCCATACCATATGGGATGGCATAGGGACTCTATACATATATATATATATATATATATATATGTATATATGGACATGCGAGCATACAAAGATCACACACACAAAATATGTGTAACATCTGTTAGTTTAGGTCGTTATGGTAAAATTTCATTTTGTCTATATATCGAAATCGATGTACTTGTACATACATAATACATACATCTAGATGTGGGTGGATGGGTGATTTTTTGGAAGTGCTCTCCTCTTATGTATATGGCATGGCTTATAAATTTTGGTTTTAATGTACCGAAAATAGTTTAACTTTATTATTATGATTATCATTAAATTCAATTATTTATTGTTTTACACTTAATAAAATTATGATTTCAAATGAAATACTAAATTGGAAAACTTATATCCTTTTCGTATTATCTAGACTTCTAGACATAATAAATTATATATGCATGAAAAGTGAGTGTGGATTTGAAAGGTTTTCAAATGATAGGTGTAAACTTTTCCAATCAAAAATGAATTATATGGTATGGAATAAAAATATAAGAATTTATGGTCAAATTTGTATACTATAGTTTCTTGGAAGAAAATATTCGTTAGCGTTGTACATAGACGTCCGCTGACTGAAATTGTTAGGGGGGGGGGGCAGAATTTTTTTTTTTTACGCAATGCAAAAACCAACTCCCCCAAATAACATTAAAACCATTACATCAAGACCTCGATTTGCGTTTTTAATTGGTTCCACAGAAAGCCAAACACAAATCGAAATAATTTAGATAATTTAAAATTCAAATATTTCAAAATTAAGATAATTCAGAATTCAGATACTTCAAAAATTAGATAATACAAAACTCAGATGGTTTAAAATTCAGCATTTCTTTCTTTCTTTATGCAAAATTATTACGAAATTTATTTATTAATCAGTAAATTCATAATTGATACATATTTAAGAATTTTAAAATATCGGAATCTTAATTTATCTGAATTTTAATCTATACATTTTATGACTTTTGAAATACAGGTAGGCCTCCTACAACGCGGTAGATACGTTCCTAAAAAAGACCGAAAAAGATAGAAAAAGAAGTATCCCCCCTACCTATATCAGAAATTTGAATCATCTGAATTATTAATTTTGAATTTTCTGAATTTTGAATTGTCTGAATATTAAACTAATATTGGACAATAAATAGAGAGCTTATCGCTACTTTTCTGGCTCCAAATATTAGATCAGAATACTTCATTTTTTTGTTTTAAGTTAAAATGGTTTTTTTTTTCAAACAGAGAAACATGTTGGGGGCACGTGCCACCCGAGAAGACGCCTATGGCTTTATATGTTATTTTTATTATTATTTTGTTAGTAAAAGAATTTCGCAAATAATTTACCAAAAAAAATGTCCTGTTCCTTTTTATACTGAGAGTATTTGCAAAATGCATGTAAAATAAATGT
This sequence comes from Platyura marginata, assembly GCA_026745375.1. Classification (NCBI taxonomy): domain Eukaryota; kingdom Metazoa; phylum Arthropoda; class Insecta; order Diptera; family Keroplatidae; genus Platyura; species Platyura marginata. The sequence goes on from JANSTT010007702.1 coordinate 12,671, forward strand.
TTTGACATTTTTGAATTTTTTCCCCGTAAACCGCGAATGATTTTTTTTTATAAATTCAGTAAGAATACGTTTTCAAAAATATGTCATCTAACATCTTATAAAGTTGTGTAGGAAATAAAATTTTAGATCCTAAAGTTTACAGTTATTTTATGAATTATATCGTAGCCATATTAAGCAAAAAATAAAAAAAAAAATTTTATTCGCACATTTTTTGGAAAAAAATTTCAAAAATTGTATACATTTTTTCCTTAATTAGGCAGGTAGGTACCTAAAAAAGTAATAATTTTTATGTTTTAAGTAATTGAACGCATTAAAAAAAAAAACCAAAAAAATACGGTAACTTCAAAAAAAAAAGATAAAATCAAAAAAAAAAATCCATTTTTGAATATTACAAAAATACCAATGTCGGTCCATATACCTTCAGCCTCATGTTTTACGGTCCTCAAGAAGAATTTTTTTTTTTAAATTGCTTAGGTTCGAGTAAATTTCAAAAAATCATAACTTTAAAAGCGTCAGGTCGATTTTGATGAGTTAGGGGTTATATTTGAGGGAAATGGACATGCTTGTTAGTAAAAATATAATTAAATTAAGTTGTGAAATGTTTTCACTGTTAAAATATAAAAAAAGAAATTTTTTTTGATATTTTCTTTGAACCTTAATTTAGCTTATGTGAATTAGCTCAATGAAGTAACTGAAAAAATTACGTAATTGAATTTTTTTGGTGACGACATGCATAAAATTCTTCTTTTTTCCAGGAACTAATTAAATTAGTTATTTATAGATGTAACTCTTGTCTTTATTATTTTATTTCTTTATTATTGTTTGCTATTTTTGTCTCTAAACTGAAAGGTTTTTCATTTTTTTTTCTCATTAACTTTAACTTCATAGCAAAGGACTTAAAACTAAATTTAAAACCTTTTAAGCCACTTAACTATTTAAATATATATATATGTATCAAAATGAATATATATATGTATCAAGATTTGAAAATCGGATACGATTTGGGTGGAATGAGATCAATCGTAGATCAATCTATAAATAAAAGAAAAATAAAAATTCTACTCCCCCAAGAAAGAAAAAAAAAACCCCCCGGTCCTTTTTTTATAGATTTTCGTAAACTCAGCTGTATACCTATACATACTCATTGTCATTGTTAAGGTATATGTATATAGAGCTTAAAAATAATGATGTCTCCTTAATTCAGCCGAAAATTTTATATATAGACATAAAAACCAGAACGGCCTTATCAAGAAACACTCAGAAATGCAGCAATGATTAAGCTAAGATTAAAGTTTATGTTAGCGACTTCGTTTATCATCGTTAGCTACAAATGTAAATAATATGGCCTGAACCCCATAATCCTTTTTATTGTGCAGTAAAATCAGCGATTCCATAAAGTTTTAAAAGCTCCTTGGGATTTTAGAATTTTCATACTTTTTTTTTTTTTTTTTTTCGTATAATTCAATTCTTCAAATTTAGGTATAATAAAGTCACTCCTATTTCGTTTTTTTTTTTTTTTTTTTTATTACCTACTTGTATTTTCCAGGTTCATTTTAAATTACTTTTTTGTTGTTGTTGTAGCACGATTATGAAAGCTCATTTATTGTTAGATATTGTTTTAAAAGCAAAGCTATTATGTTCGGGGAGGGTTTTTTTGTTTAAATTTTATTTTTCTATTTTGAATTTATGTCAAACGCATTTACGGATGCCAATCTGCTTTAGATAGATTTACTATAAACCTCTAATCAATAACATGTCACCGCTTAACTCCATATATAAATATTATATATACTAAACATACATATATATATATATCTCGTCAATTCAATTTTAATTATTCCAGATGATCACATTCATTTTTCATTTTCATGCTCTACTTCCATAGCCCAAAGAGAGGAAAGACCTAATAAAAACATCACAACAACCCCGAAAATATTGAATTCCCAATATTGTCTGTGCACACAAAATACCAATTGTTGGATATCTATATATATATATATATATATATGTATATAATGTGTCTATGTATATAAACCGCAACGACATGCCAGCAGATGTTACGACATTTGTGAATTTTCCTGAATTTTCCCGTCGAACCGATAAAAATGGCTCTCAAGCAGAACCGCCTCAAGTTATATAACACAAAATATGAGCTAAATAAGCGTTCGAGAATATTGTCCGGGATATTTTATTGTCAAGGCAAAAAGAATTTGCTCCTCACGTTGGACGCCATTGAAATTCATCTCAATCAACGATTAATACTGTCATTGGCATTTCTTTAAATAAGATACGATATTGTAATGTCGTTTACATTCAGATTTTCACACTCGCCTACCACCGGTCCTGGTCCCACATATTTTTCTGATAGGAAATTTTTTTTTTTATTTTTTTTTTTGTGCCCATTTTACTCTGGCATTTGTACAAAATGATGACATAGAAAGAACGTTGCACTATTTGTTATGGTTTAATGATGTTTGATGATGATAAACGCAATAAAAATGTTTTAGTGGAGTATTTTTTTCATTTTTTATTTTTTTTTTTCAAAAATAGATGTGATTCATAATTTTTTTTTTTTTATTATTTGGAGTAGACATTTTTTTTATAGTACTACTGTGCAATAGATGGGTTTATGTGTTATGTGTCTGTCTATATATGATGGGTGCCATCATATATAAGGGCAAAAATTTGAATATTTTATATACATGAAATCAAACCCAGAGACAGAAAAATGATGTTGTTGAATGCTGAATATATAAATTGTAAATGTAAGTGCAGAGAAAATAAAACGATATTTTATATTGTTATATATAAAAAAAAAGAAGATATTTTATGAATACTCAAAATGTGTCGTATTTATGATCGGTCAAAAGTTACTGTTTTGAGCTTTTGATGGGATAAAATTTACATTTTCATAAAGTACTTATATTAAGTGAAAATAATTTAATAAATAAAATTTAGTGCATTTTGAATTTAAATTGGAAAATTTAATATCCCCAATAAAATACAATCAAAAGAAAATTGCATTTATTTAAAATGAGGTATGGACTGTGCACTTGTGCAGCGTGCAGTGTTCACAAAATGAAACAGAAAAAATCGTAATTAATAGCAAATAATTTTCTTAAATCCAATTTTGCTAAGCTTTAACCCATTAACGGCTATTGGGTGGAATAATACCCAAAAATAGAGCAATGTTAGAAAAAATTTAGCTAGAACCAGGTGAGAAGTGTTGGGAATTGGTTTTCATTAAAATGTAGATGAAGGATCGGACTATGCTCAACAATAACTTGGGGGTCATATAGTATCATGCATTGAAAGGTAGTTAGTGGGTTAAAGATCAGGATGTTTACAAAATCGAAAAAATAGCATGGAAATAGCTCTGGAAAATTAAGGGACTGAAAATTCGGAAAACCCTCTTGGTGCCTAATAGCCTTAGGTGTTCTCTATTTGACAAAAATATATTCATCTGGGTGGGTCCACTCACCTAAGCTACATGTATGATTTTATGACATGGGTATTTAAATACCCATTTTGGTGTTAGAGGGTTCTAAAAGATGCGAGATTATAACTCATAAAAAAAACTATGTTCTTCGAAAAACATGGAGGAATAGATGTCAATAGAAAACTATGTCAATATAAATACCCTAAATAGTGTCTATGTAAAGTTTCGTCAAAATCGGACGAAGGAATCGGGGGTCAGCCGTTAATGGGTTAATAGTGATGCTAATTATTCCGTAATAAATAAAGTAAAGAGTAATTTGATCAAGAATTTCATAATTAATTTGTATGTCCATTTCTTTTCCAATGCTACACTCTCAGACGTATTCAACTTAATTTTATTACTAAAAGTTCCATTAATGGACATGACCTACTGATAAAAAACTTGTAGAAAAGTGATTCAATCGCATGACTGAAAATGCACGAGCCACAAAATTATGACTAAACACTACTGTACCGTTTCTTTGCCCTAAATTCATTAGATTACTCTAAAATAAGGCGATTTGGTAAATATATTTTTTTTTTGATCTTATAATTAGTACCTGCCTAGTAATTTGTCTTGTCTGTCTCGTCCTGTTCCCATAAATAACATAAGAAAGATTCAGCATAATTAATACTTTAATTTGTTGACCGACAATCAACAAACCGCCACAAGAGCTCCACAATTAGCTAAGAAATATATTTTTTTTATTATCTATTTTAATAAGCATACGATATTTAAAATGATTCACATAAAATTCCATCCCTCCCTCAAATCTGTCATACGAGCCCTTATTTATATTTCCCATTATTTGTAACTAAAGGAAAACATCATCTATTCGACGACATGGTGAAGTTAAATAAATTTGTGGAAAATTTTCATTCAAAAAATTTCCATGACATTGCCAGCTTCGTTCTCTTACATTATCTACCTACGCAACAAAATTAAAATCTTACCACACAACCAGAAGTATTACATTATCAACTTTAAATTTGTTTTTCCAACCAGGATATGGAAAATACAGCCAAACGTGAAATGAATTTGTAATTTTCGGTAGATTTTTGGGTAGAAAATTTTCTAAAATTGTTCTACATGGAACAAACACACAGTGATACAATATTTGCAGCTATGCATACAAAATGGCATTTAGTTTTTAAACATTAATCATTTACTATTGTTGACATTTTGATATATTTTATACGATATTGTCCCATTGTGCTATGATATATTTGAGGGTAGATAACACCCTAGCACCCTGCTGTACGTTAAACGCATGTAGTAGTAGTATGTAGTAGACTCTTCTCGTATGCAATGATGGCGGATGGCGACAAAAAAAAACGCTGCACAAAAAACTGCTTTAGGTTTGAACTTTTATTAGTTGATTTATGGATAGTATAGTTACCCCAAAATGAAATGAATTTGGTTACATACGACATAAGCGATACGACTTCTCGTATACTCGTATATATCTTAATATGGAATTTATGTTTTTTCCGATAAGATATTGAATAATGGGAGAACTGAGGCATTGCAGTATATGTACATATATAAGTCACCGTTTTTCTTCCAAAAAAAGAGGAAGAAAATAAAAACCTAACAAAACCAAATAAACAAAAAAGTTTCAACTTTATTTTTGGAGAAAATAATTGTTCGTCTCAAAATGGTGGTTGATAAGTTACATAATATACATATAACTATTAGATCTGCTCCAAAAAAGAAAAAAAAAAGAAAAGAAAATGAAAGTCTCCAAAGAGATCTTCCTTTTTTTGGTAGTTTATTTCAATAAATTTTAACTTACAAAAAAAATTTTACAAAAAAGCCAATTTTCGGTAGGTTCAAAAACATTTTTTTTTTTTGAGTTAAATAAATAAATGTAAAAATAATTACCAAAAAAAGTAAATTGTTGTCGTCTGATCGCAAAACATAATAATGAGACGAAAATGATAAAATTTCACTGATATCATTAAATCGTCATTCTCATTATAATGGGGCTGCTTCTCATTACCGTCTAATCGTCATTATTTTGCGTCTCATTTAGTGACACCAAACCGGAATTTTATTAATGAGATCTAGCGTGTGTCATTAAGGATTTGTGACAATAATGAGAATAGTCTCATACCGTCTAATCGTCATTATTTCGCTTAATGACAAAAGGAAAATGACGATTTATTATGATAAAATGAGACCATTTTACGTGACGTCACGTTCTCATTTTAATAATGCTTTTTAATGTCCGTCTAATCGTAGCTTAAGATTTTATCTGATATTTGCATTTCTTTTATTTTCTCCATACAATTTCGAACAGGTACACCTGGATCACTGGATCCAAAAACTGTGAGTTTAAAATCAGACATCATCATCACGCATTGAATTCTCATGTATGCGCAATCTACTAACAATATGTATAGAATAAATTATTGGAAAAACATTTGAGAGGTTTTCGTGATTATTTCAAGATGGATCGAACTCGAAATATTAAAACTACTTTACGGAAAACTTTACAGATCGATTTTGATAGGAGTGTGATTTTTTATGAATCACCTACACTGTAACGACCTCCTCGGTCATCACATTTTTCTTAGCTTTCTATCTTTTAAATTATTTTTATTAAAATTCAATTTGTAATTACTTTTTTTAAATTTTGCGCGTTTTATTTAAAATGTTAAAGTAAATTAATCCTCCGTTGAAAATTCCCATCATTTAAATATATCCCTATTTCCGCCTAATAATTCCAACCGAGATCGAAGTTAAACGAGAAAAGGAGGACCACTTCTGATCCGACCGTCAAGCGGATAGTCGCGTATATTAAAAACGCTCGTGTGAGGTTATAAAAGTTAAGTCAAGTGCGCATTTAAAAAAAAAAATGTTAAAAATAATAAAATTAAAACTATAAAAAGCTAAAACTATAAAAAATAATAAAAAGCAATTAATTCGATCATTAAAAGTAAAGATCCGCAGTACCAGACTTCCCATCCACTTAAAAAAAAAGAGTAATAATGTAATTCTATCTAATTTAAAACAACATTGTAAGTGACGGCCGAGAGCCAGGCATTCATTACAACACTGTGGCCTTTACTTAGACCTATTGTATAGTGCTTCAGTTACATTTATCTCAATTGATCTGATGATCTCTTCTTTTTTTTGTGGGAAAATGTAGTACTTGAATCGTTCTTTTTACAGAAACCTTACAAATGCTCGCTATTTCACCGCCATTTAAGCAATGCTATTTTTGTGAGATAATGCCATTATTAGACTGTTTTTAAGTGCAATCCAACCACCCGGCCTCAGATTCAAATTAGCATACCAGAAAAAAACATTTTCATCTTTTACCCAAGTCGGACTTGAACCCTGGACCTCCTGATCCAAATTTTATAGATAAGCCACTATATAATGTGGCCACAGATATATTTACATATTGCAATTAAATTTCTTGTTAATTTCTTAGAGTGTGGGGGGGCAAAATTTTTGGTAATAAATTCTTCAATAAATTTATCTGTGATTGCATATTTATTGAGGTCATTTAAAAAAAAAAAACACTAACAAAATTTTTCATTTTATAAAACCCATCAACATATAATTAAAAATCAATTAAATAATTATTACCATACAATCGACATCTCTCCATAAAATTTTACTATTTAATGAGGATCCTTATCAAACAATCAACGTATAATCAATTTTCCAATGTATATATATTGGCCGACATTTATCCGTGGAAAAAAACTTGAAAATGATTAAATGAAATTGAATAATTGTGTAATTATTCGTGACACATTGATGACTGTGCAGTTAGTGAAGTGGAGTTTTTAATGAATCTTCTATAGATTATTATACATTTTTTTGCCATATCATCTACATATATACAGTAAAGTATAGAGTTTCATTATTGGTTTACTGTTGGGAATAAAAAATTAATTCGAAAATGAATATCTACGAGGAGTATGTAATGTACTTAGGGTACCTATCTAATTTACCAAATCTACTTATCTTTGCATATTTATCAATTTCAGTAATTATTGTTATAAGTTCGCTCCTCGGCGCTCCATTATTATTTGTATGCGATGTGTAAATCGATATTTGATTATATTCAAAATTCCAGTATATTTTCTGTTATGCTCTGTTGACAGGTCAAAGTCATGTTAACGCAAACATTGCCTCCGAAAGTTTAGGTCACATGCTTTATTGTAACGATTTTGCCCTTAATTACACAAAATTCTAGAGGCGCTTTTGTTTGATTCAACATTACGTTTTTTTAGGGAAACATTTAGCTGTTTGTGCTGGTGATGGTTAATGAATTTTACAAAGGAAACTAAATTATATAATAGACAATATGGTGATTTATCATCACATGATAAATACGACGGGGTTCGGTAATCTGATTAAGATTTTTGGATATAAAATTTGGTATGGTAACGACGATATGATTTTAATTGTCCTTTTTATGTATATACACGTAGATAGATAGCTAGATTGTAATAGAATTGGTCATCAGAACCGTCATAATTCATTTCACACAATATAACTGAGTTAAGTATAATTTAGCTTTCCTACAAAATTAATTCCAAGCATATTTTATCTGGAGTTTGAAAATGAACAGATCTACGACTATAGGGAATTTATTATCAAACAATTCATGCTATAAAAGTAAATGAGTAAAAGAGTAAATATGTATAGGCGATACAGTGGTTCTTAAACGCCTTTAAACTTGAAGTGTTTTTCTCAGGCATAATAATGTGAATCTAAGGGCCGGGTGGTTGGAATTACACTTTAAAAACCCTCTAAATCTAAATAGTTGCATATATCTCTAGAATGGCAATGCTTAAAGAGCGGCAGTGGAATGGCGAGCATTTGTATGGTTTCCAGAAAAGGAAACACATCAAGTGCTGCATTTTTTCACACAAAAAGAAATTGTCATGTCAATTGAGATAAAATATTAAGCAGAGGTACAGTAAAAACGTGGAATAGCCAAAAAAAAGTGGTCTATACTGGGTGCAATGAGCACCACCCCTCTAACCTAATCTAATAAATGTTTAGACTTTTCCAAACATGTCTAATGAGTTTTCCTATATTATTATTGAATGCCAGATGAAAATAATTTTAACTTGTAGGTACCCAGTAAAGTATCGTGAGTTTTAATTTGATCAATGAAAAGTATCTCTGAAATTCTTACTATAACTTCTTTAATTGTTGAAATATTTTACGTAAAATTTTATTACTAATCTTGTTCCCTTTAAAAAAATATTTTTTAAATTTTCGCATAGTCGCCTAACAAAAAATAAGAAAAAAACACTGAAATTCGCCACCGAAAAAAAATTGTTTTCAATAAACCAATGTTGTTATGCGTGTTGTACTTATTAGCTTCCACGATATTCGAAATAATGCGCATTCTTTGTCTCACTCTCTCATTTTGTTGTTTCTTTTAATTAGACAAAAAGGTACAAGCAGGCAGACAACAGAATTATAAGTAAAGAGTTGCAATTTTACGTACAAAAATAGGGTAGATCGTTTTTCGAGATGCGCTTGAATTTTGTATGTGATTTTTGTACTTTTACTTTATCGATCCGAACTAAAACAACACGATTGCATTTATTAAGCCATGACTTTTTGTTAATCCCTGTTCTATTCAATAATTAAGGCGGTTATATGGATTATACAGGGTGTCCCAGCACTCGAGGGAAATACTTTCAGGACGTGTTCTTGGGATCGATTTGAGCAAAAAATTGAACTTTTTCTTTCGTAATTTTTTTTCAATTTTTAAAGTTTCCCGTTATTTTTTTTCAAACAGTGTGCCATGAATGTAGAATTATTGAACCAAAAATAAGAGAGGGGAGATTCATCTTTAAATTAAAACTAAAAATGTGGATTTCCTAGCCATTTTATGGAAGTTATAAGCACAAATGTAGTTTCTGATACCTAAAACTTAATTCATTCCACCTACCCAGCGGTCAATTTTGGACCCCCCTCCGATACAATTTTTTGCTCAAATCGATCTCAGGAACACGTCCTGAAAGTATTTCTCTCGAGTGCTGGGACACCCTGTATAGTAAAAATATCAGAGGTACTTTCGCTTGGGAAACAAAAATGCAGACGACGCCCATGATCATCTTCTATACGTAATAATATTATACGCATATCCATTGATATATCGATGCCATTAAATCTTCTATGTCATACATCTTTTGAATGTAATATCTGAAAGCTGATGGTTTTTGGGTACCACCTACAAGCATTATTTTCAATTATAAATTTCCATCAGAATTCATAGCTTTTAATGCGATATCATATACACAGTATATCTACATACTTACATACATACATTCCCAAACGCAAACGCAACTCCCAACTATATATGGATGTTATGTATATAAACAACTTTCGTGTAAATGTAAAAGGTTTTCATTTTCTCTATATTTCCACTTCATTAAGCCTTGAAAAGATGAAGAGAAAAAAACCGTTTAGAAAAAAATCTTTTCTTTCATATTATTTGAAACATATAAACTCCCAACATATTTCGCATTCTATGTATATTGTAATGTACACATGTACACATGTACAAAGTATACTACATATATACATATTTATCCACATTTTCTCTATTTCTCATTGTAGCGGTTCGATGGAAAAGCGGAAATAATAGTATAGTGTTATTGCAAAAAGCTTTTCATTTCTCTGTTGTAATTCGTTTTAATACATCCATACATTTATTGAGAAAATGTCACTGGCTTTCTTATATTGTATAAGAAAATGTTCCATTCATCCGAATTATTATTGTATCGAATAAAAACTAACAAAAAAAAATGGAACGGAGGGAGAGATCACAACAATATTCATTATTCTTATTTCAAATGAGACATTTACATTTATGATTTTAAGAAAAAAATGTTTTTCTACTTAAAACTATTGAATTATGTTATTTCAGTTGGTAGTTAGAGTTATCTATCGTTGACATGATGCAAAACCTATCAAATGTCTATTTTTTGATTATTTTTCTATTATTATTATACTAATTCGTATACAGAAATATTTTCTATAAAATAATAAGTGGAAATCGAACATTTTCGCATTCCATTTAAATTAGCAAAAATTGTGTCACCAATAAAATTAGTTTAAGAACCTATAACAGGAGGTCAAAAAAAAGCCACTTTTTTCAAAATGTCACTAATTTGAAAAATGTTCGATAAAGTCAAATCACAGCCAATTTTTTTGAGTATAAAAATCCATTGGATGCTATGGGTCTTTCGAAATAAAATTATTAAACGTGTCGTCCCAAAATTGTCCCAAAAAAAAAATGTTTTTTTACCGGTTGTCTTCAAACGTCAATATGGACGATATTAAGTATAAAAAATTTAAAATAATGCGATAATAAATAAAATAAAATGGCGATCGATGGGTACTAAATTATTTTGTAAAATAAAAATTCCTGTTTCAGGAATTACCAATCATATTAAAAAAGAAATCTTGTTAAAAGTTAGTTAGTTAGTTTAGCGAGGGCGGGCGTCCTAAAGCGACCGAAAATCCTTAGGCCTCCGATGACCCCATTAGATATCCCTCGTTTGGTGACTTGCCCCTAGGCTACCATTCCAGGAGATCATTGAACCCCAGGATGGTTGACCAAGGTGCGTAACGAACTTCCGACCGGGTCGCCAAATGGCTACCCAGCGTCTTTTGTCTCTTACCCGATACGGCTGGGCATTCACATAGTAAATGCTCAGCAGTTTCAGGCAGTTCCTCGAAGAATCTGCAGGTTGGTTCCACAACCACACCCAACCTGCATAGATGAGCTTTAAACTGGCCGTCCCCGGTAATCTTGTTAAAAACTAACAAAACTTTTTTTTTAAAAAAAATTTAAGAACCTGAAAAATCGTCATTCCCTGTCTTTTTTTATTAATCTCCAGCTAAATTTTATATAAAGTTAAAAAAAAAAAAATTAAAATTATTGTTAATATAAAAAACATTTTCATTCAACTACGAGTAAATGAAAATTTAGAAATTACCCATTGTTACAGACCAATCTACATATGCAATACACGGAATATTTCCAATATTTTACAATTTTATTCACCATCTACATAACATCATAGATTTATGACACTTGTGCAACATACAAAATTTTACATAAATCGCAAATTTCACTTGTGTGTGGGGGGGTGGTGTGGTGATGATGTATTTGGGTAACTTACATATTTCTGTATAGATACGTGTATAGTTATACGGGACAATATCGTTTCGGGAGTTCTATTTATTGGTCATATATTGTCCATAAATATCTCTGGATATGGTTTTTTTTTTTTTTTTTTTTTGGTATTTTTCTCTGTTAAATGAAATTTGAATTTAAATTATTTCATACATACTTTTTAGTGTGGCTTTATATTGAAAATTCAAAATAACAACAATCCTTGTGGTTTTCAATTATATTCAGTTATTTGTCAGAATGCAAATTTAGCGAAATAATTGTTATTAAACATGTCACATTATTCCATTGAATGCATTTAATTATGTAGGCAAATGAGTTACATTAACTCTGTAAATTTATGAAAATAAATTGGATTTTATGCATGTTTGTGATTGTAATCATGTCTTTTTATCCGTATCAAATTTAATTTGTATATTATGGGTGGCCATATTGTTTTTTTTTTTTTTGTTTTTTTTTTTGACGTTATGTTTGAAATGTTCCACTAAATTTTAATTTTCATAACGAAGAGCATTGAGAATCATTCTAAATATTGCCTGTAATCATTCATGAAATTCATAATTCAAATTATGACAAAATGTCATTTTCTTAGACCTAGACCTATACCTAGAGTCCTAGAGTGTATTTTCTGATAAAAAAAATAAAAATAATAATTATACGTGTGAGGTGTGACCAAGCGAATAAATCGATAGCGACAAACTCAATGATCATTGAGCATTTTTGAAATAAGAAAAACGAAGATCTGCATACAAGAAATTATTATTTATTCGTAATAAAAAATGACCTACAATAACGGTGGAAATGAATAAGAGACATAGACAGTGGTGTGCCCAAAAAAATAAGTGTAACGCATATTTTGTATGAAAAAGTCGAAATTCAGTAATTTCTCTTACTTGTTAGTATTGATATCGGAGAAATCTAATAGTTTCTGAAAATATGGACCGGAAATAAGGACAGTTGCCGGATTTAAGGATGCCTATTGTACAAAACAGTAAGTGCGGAAAATTAAATGAATGAAAATGAGAAATTTCCACATTTGTATGATTTACATAGTAATTTTTACCAATAAGAAAAGTTCAAGGCAATTCTAATCAAATTATTCAATTTTTTGTCGATAACAATTAATAAAAAAAGCATTAAAAAGCCGTCCTCAGCAGACTTTTTTATTTGTGTTGTGTGATATATTTTTCGATCTATCAGTATTACTCTATTAATATATAAAATACATTTTCTTAATAATTTGCGTCTATGACAATATTTACTTTCTTCATAATTCCGTAAAAGACAAGGGACCAGTGGCGGCTCGTGAGAATTAATAATTCCTTCATCATGGGACTATTTTTAAAAAAACAACGTAAAGCTTAAAGGGAAAAATTATATTTGGCAAAAAATGTTTAAAATTCAAAATAATATAAAAATGCAAAGTTTAAAAAATCATATTTTTTGTATTAAAAAAGTTCAAAATTGGGTCACTTTTTAAAAAAAAACCGTCAAAAACCGGTCAAGATGTTCGCAGCCGTAAGTTTTTTTTAAAAAATAGTCCCATTATGAAGGGATCAATAATTCTCACGAGCCGCCACTGCAAGGGACTAACAAGAATAGAATGAGATCACTTGATATAGTAGAACGTTAACTAATCGTTTTCAGTTTTCCACGATTTTACGGCATAATCATCGTTGAATTGATTTGTGGCCATGACATAAGACTTTAAGTTGCCATTATTTAGACTTTAAGTTGCCATTTATTTATGTATATAAAATTTTTGTCATCCTATAAGTGCAGATTTCAAAAATTTCCCTATTTTATCCCAATTTACTTTCCTTATTTGATCATGGGCGATAAATAATAAAAACAAAATTCATGGCGAATTTTATTCATGTAAATCTGACAAAACCGAAAAAAAGACAATTTTTTTTTGAAAATTTAAGTTTCAAGTTAATAACTGCTAAGCAACCCAACGATATGTCGTTTCATTTTATCTTAATTGAGAGAACATATGTAAAAGTTCTTTAATATTAAATAAAACTTTGTCCCATTCATTTACAATTGGCTCAGCTATATAGAGAAAGTTAAAATTATAATCCCAAAAATAAATGAAGCTATTATTGTATGTTCTCAGCGAACGAATTCATGTTAAGTTAATAAAGCTAAGCTTAAATTAATCCTTAAACTAACCATATAATTTACATAAGAATATCACACCAATAAGCATTTAAAACTTTTTGGAAAATGTTATAGATCTACATACATCCTGTACGCTGTACATATTCTATAGAAGAGAAGGGAGATGTACGATATTTTGTAATTAAAAGGATCACTATAATGTCCTTCAAACATATTAAATGCTTCTTTAAAATTGCTTCATCCACATTTGCTAACAGGTCTTTACACATTTTGTCCATCCTGTATACTTAAAAAAGCGATTAAAGTGGTTGTGTTATAAAGCTTTTTGTACCCAGAGAGTTGTTTGAAAGCTTATATGTGGTTGAACATTGTACTGTGCATCTCTCCATTAGGTGTATGGAAGGCTTTTAAATGCTTCAAATGGGGTTTATTTCTACTTCAATGAGCAAAATGTTTTGCTGTGTTGATTTAGTTTAGGGCCAATGGGAAATTTTACTTACAATATTATATA